>VSMD01060596.1:0-132436 GCA_008750895.1 Mirza zaza | reverse complement strand
GGGCGCGGTGGCTCAAGCCTGTAATCCTAGCTCTCTGGGAGGCCGAGGTGGGCGGATCGTTTGAGCTCAGGAGTTCGAGACCAGCCTGAGCAAGAGCGAGACCCCATCTCTACTATAAATAGAAAGAAATTAATTGGCCAACTAATATATATAGAAAAAAAAAATTAGCCGGGCATGGTGGCACATGCCTGTAGTCCCAGCTACTTGGGAGGCTGAGGCAGCAGGATTGCTTGAGCCCAGGAGTTTGAGGTTGCTGTGAGCTAGGCTGACGCCATGGCACTCACTCTAGCCTGGGCAATAAAGTGAGACTCTGTCTCAAAAAAAAAAAAAAAAAAAAAGCTGAATAGTACTCCATGGTATACATATACCACATTTTATTAATCCACTCATGTATTGAGGGGCACTTGGGTTGTTCCACAGCTTTGTAATTGTGAATTGTACTGCTATAAACATTCAAGTGCCGGTGTCTTTTTTGTAGAGTGTCATTTGATCTTTTGGGTAGATGCCCAGTAGTGGGATCGCTGGATAAAATGGTAGACCTACTTGTATCGCTTTCCAGTATCTCCATATTGCTTTGCACAAAGGTTCGACTAGTTTGCAGTGCCACCAGCAGTGTAGGAGTGTTCCTATCTCTCTGCATCCACGCCAACATTTATTGTTGGGAGACTTTTTGAAAAAGGCCATTCTTACTGGAGATAAGTGATCTCATTGCAGTTTTGATTTGCATTTCCCTGATGATTAGAGATGTTGAGCATTTTTTCATATGTTTGTTGGCCATTCTTCTGTCTTCTTTTGAAAAATTTCTGTTCATGTCCTTTGCCCACTTTTTGATAGGGTTCTTTGATTTTCTGTTGCTGATTTTTCTGAGTTCTAAATAGATTACAGTTATCACCCCTTTATCACATGTGTAGACTGCGAAAATTTTCTCCGATTCTGTAGGTTGACTGTTTGCTCTCTTGAAAGTTTCTTTGGGTGTGCAGAAGCTTTTTAATTTGATCAGGTCCCATTAATTTATATTTGTTGCTGCTATGATTTCCTCTGGGATCTTCTTCATAAATTATTTGCCTAGGCCGATGTCTAGAAGAGTATTTCCAATGTTTCCCTCTAGAATTCTAATAGTTTCACACCTAAGGTAAAATTCTATTACCTGGTGTAAGTTAGTTTTTGTGAGAGGTGAAAGGTGTCGGTCCTGTTTTGGTCTTTTACAAGTGGCTATCCAGTTTTCCCAGCACCATTTATTGAATAAGGATTCTTTTCCCCAGTGTATGTTTTTGTCTGCTTTGTCGAAGATTAGATGGCTGTATGACGATGGTTTTATATTTGGGTTCTCAGATCTGTTCCTGTTGTCAATGTCCCTGTTTTTGTGCCAGTCCTAAGCTGTTTTAATTACTATAGCCTTGTAGTATAGTTTGAAGTCTGGTAAATTGATACCTCCTATTTTGCTTTTCTTGACTAGGATTGATTTTGCTATATGAGGTTTTCTCTGGTTCCATACGAAGCGTAAAATTATTTTTTCTATATCTGTGAAAGATGGTGATGGTATTTTTATAGGGATTTCATTGACTCTGTAGGTCACTTTGGGTAGTATAGACATTTTAACAATGTTGATTCTGCCAACCTATGAGCATGGTATATTCTTTCATCTGTTTACATCCTCTGCTATTTCCTTCTTCAGTGTTTCATAGTTCTCCCTGTAGAGGTCTTTTACCTCCTTAGTTAACTGTATTCCTAGGTACTTTATTTTCTTTGTGGCTATTGTGAAGTGTATTGAGTCTCTGATTTGGTTCTCAATTTGACTGTTGTAGGCATGTATGAATCCCTCTGATTTCTGTGTATTGATTTTGTATTCTGAGACTTTATTAAATTCATTTATCAATTTAAGGAGTCTCTTGGTTGAACCCTGGGCTTTTCTAGGTATAATATCATGTCATCAGCAAAGAGTGAGTGTGTGATCTCTTCTGCTCCCATTTGGACACCCTTAATTCCCCTCTCTTTTCAGATTGCTGTAGCAAGGACTTCCAGCACTATATTGAGTAGAAGTGGAGATAGTGGGCAACCTTGCCTGGTTACGGTTCTAAGTGGGAATGCTTTCAATTGTTCCCCATTCAGTATGATATTGGCTGTGGGTTCGTCATGTATGGCTTGTATCATTTTGAGGTAAGCCCTGTCTATGCCTATTTTGTTGAGCGTTCTTATCATAAAAGGGTGTTGAATTTTGTCAAATGCTTTTGCTTTTTCTGCATTTATTGAGAGGATCATATTGTCTTTGTTTTTGCTTCTGTTTATATGGCAAATTACATTTATGGATTTGTGTATGTTGAAACATCCCTCCATCCCTAGGATGAAGCTAAGTTGGTTGTGATAGATTATTTTCTTAACAAGCACCTGGATTCGATTGGCTAGGATTTCCTTGAGAACTTTTGCAACTATAGTCATAAGGGATATTGGTCTATAGTTTTCTTTTTTTGTTGCATCCTTTCCTGGTTTTGGTATCAGAGTTATGTTCGCTTCATAAAATGTTCTGGGGAGGCATTCATCCTTCTCGCTGTTGTGGAATAATTTTTGCAGGATAGGCACCAGCTATTCTTTGTATGGGTGGTAAAATTTGCATCTGAAACCATCTGTTCCAGGAGTTTTCTTTTTAGGAAGGTTTTTTATTGCTATTTCAATTTCAGTACTTAATATTGGTCTGTTCAGGAATTCTATTTATTCTTACTTGAACCTAGGGAAGCTGTGTTTTTCTAAGAAATTGTCCATTTCCTCCACATTTTCTAGTTTGTGTGCATAGAAGATTTTGTAGTATTCATAATTTATATCTTTTATCTACATGGCATCCATTCCAATTTCTCCTTTATTTTCCTGATGGAGCTTATTTGAGATTATTCTTTCTGCTTTTAATTAGTCTGGCCAAAGGTGTGTCAATTTTGTATATTTTTTCAAAGAACCAACTTTATATTTTATTAATCTTGCATATAGTTTCCTTGTTGTCAATTTCATTTAGTTCTGATTTGATTGTAATGATTTCACTTCTTCTGCTGGGTTTGGGGTCAGTCTGTTCTTCTTTTTCTAGATCTTTGAGACAATTCATTAGGTTGTCTATTTGTGATCTTTTCCACTTTTGGATATAGGCATTTATGGAAATAAACTTTCCTCTCAGGACTGCTTTAGCTGTGTCCCACAGGTTTTGATAACTTGTGTCTCCTTTGTCATTTAGTTCAAAGAATCTTTTGATTTCAATCTTGATTTCCTCATTTATGAAGTGATCTTTCAGCAGAAGGTTGTTTAGTTTCCATGACTTTGTGTAGACATGAGAGTAATTGTTAGGGTTGATTTCTATTTTTATTCCATTGTGATCTGAAAAGATACATAGTTTATTTTCCATTTTTTAAAATTGTTTGAGACATGCTTTGTGTCCTAGGATATGGTCAATCTTAGAGAATGACCCATGAGCTGATGAGAAGAATGTATATTCAATGGTTTTGGTGTAGAATGTCCTGTAAGTGTCAGTCAGGCCCATTTGTGCTAGAGTTCTGTTTAAGTCCATTATTTTTTTGTTGATTTTGTGTTCGGAGGATCTGTCCTGTGCTGTCAGCGGGGTGTTAAAGTCTCTGACTACTGTGGTGGTGTTGTTTATCCATTTGTTTAGATGAAGTAGAGTTTGCTTTTTGAATCTGGGTGCACCTAGGTTTGGTGTATACATATTTAGAATTGTTATGTCATCTTGTTGAACTGTACCCTTCACCATTATATAGTGACCTTCTTTGTCTTTTATTACTTTTGTTGATTTAGAAAGTAAGTTGTCTGTAATCAGCACTGCCATGCCAGCTTTCTTTGGCTTTAATTTGCTTGACATACTGTTCTCCATCCCTTTACCTTTAGTCTAACTGCATCCCTGCAGGTTAGATGTGTTTCCTGAAGGCAGCGGATACTTGGCTTGTAATTTTTTATTCTTTCGGCAAGCCTATGTCTTTTTAGTGGGGCGTTTAAGACATTCACATATATTGAGATAACTAATAGGTGGGGCAGACTTCTGTTCATTATGTTGGGTTGTACTTAGTTGCTTTGTTTTCTCTCTGGAGCCATTGTGATTTCTGGGCTTTGATCTTTAGCTTTTTAGTAGAGTTACATTCATGAGTGTTTATTGTGCTGATCCATGGGTAACACTGTTTTGAGTACTTCTTGAAGGGCTGGTCTTGTCTTGGTGAATTCCCTCCGTCTTTGGTTATCTGAGAATGTCTTGGTTTCTCCTTTGTATACAAAACTTAGCTTTGCAGGGAATAAGATTCTAGGCTGGGCATTATTCTGTTTCAGAATAGTGAGAATGGGGCCCCAGGCTCTCCTTGCTTGTAAGGTTTCAGTAGAGAAATCTGGCGTTATTTGGATTGGCTTTCTTTTGTATGTTACTTGCTTCTTTCATCTCACAGCTCATAGAAGGGCCTCTTTAGTTGATATTTTGTTCAGTCTGATGACTGCATGTTGTGATGTCTTCCTGTTTGCATTGAATCTCCTAGGGGTCCTTTGAGCTTCTTTAATTTGTATATCGAGATTTTTAGCAGGCCTGCGAAATTTTCCTGTATTATATTTTCGAATAGCTTATCCAACTCATGAGTGTTTTCTTCCTCCCCTTCAGGTAACCCTATAACCCTCACATTAGGTTTCTTCACATAATCCCACATCTCTTGTAGGCTTTGCTCTTTTTCTTATTTGTCTGCTCTATCTCTGTGATTGACTTGTTTAATTGGAAGGTGTTATCCTCAACCTCTGAGACTCTTTCTTCTGTTTGATCTACCCTGTTCTTGAGGCTTTCTCCTGTGTTTTGTAGTTCTCTGAATTGATTCTTCATTTCCAGGAGTTCCGTTTGATTTTTCTTTATTATTTCAATTTATTTAGTGAATTTGTCTTCCAGGTCCTAGAATCTTTCTTTTTGTGGTTTCTTTTTGTTGGTTATCCATTTTTTCTTGCAAGTCATTGAATTTTCCTAAGATCCATGTTCAAAATTCTTCTTCTGTCATTTTAGTGGTCTGATTTTGGTTGATGTCCATTTCTAATGGGCTGGTGTTCATCTTGGTGGTGTACTGTCCATTTTAGTCTTCATATTTCCACAGTTCCTTTGCTGATTTCTTGCCATCTGGATCAGTTGTTGCTTCTTACCTTTAGGTATTCATTTGGATAATGACATGCCCTGTTTAGTCTCTGAGCCAGTAGGTTATTTTTGTGGGTTAATTTTGACCACACCCTGTATTATGAGTCAGTAGATGCCATAAAAGGGAGTGCAGAATGACCTCATTGTCAGTAGGTAGTGCTTGCTGGGTGGAGCAGGCTATACCATTGATTTTGGGTCCTGTAACCAGCTCTTGTTCCTCTCGAGAGGCACTCTAGTTCTTCAGGTGGTGGGTGGGGCCCTGGGACTTCCAGGTGTGTTATTATTGTCCACCTCAGTGAGGGCTGGTCTAGGAATGAGTCTGGGCAGAGCTTGATTGGGTAAGCCTGCCCTCAATGACCACAGATGCTATCACCAAGGGTCAAAGTTCTGTTCTCTGCTTCTGGTAAAAGCTGTCAGGGAGGGGCTGGAATGGCTCCACTCAGCTGGAAACTCTGTATGTGGGGGTGGGGCTGTCTGAGACCTGCAGTCTGGAGCAGGCATCACTCCTTTACACCCTCCTCAATTCCACGGCTTCTCCTGTGCCTCTGCCAGCAGGTCAGACCTCACGCCAACTGGTCTACCCTGGCTGTGATGCAGGCCGGGGGCTTCCCTGCACATGGTCCCCTCCTGGGCTGGGCACATGGTCTCACCTTGGGAAGTGGGTTGCCCTCAAGCACACTGATCTTCCCCTGAATGCACACACACCTTAGTAAGCTCCTTCACAAATACCCCTTCTGTGCCCTGGGCAATGCAAGACCAGTGTGCATGGGATCTGGTCTGCAGGTCTGACCTCTGGGCCCCAGATTTCAATCCCTGACCCCACCAGGGAGAGGAGTGCAAGCCATAATTCACCCACAGGGAGCCCAAGCTGGGTCGATGTCTCTCAGACTTAGGGTCTGTCCTCTTCTCCTGGAATCACCAGGCCAGCAGCATCTGGGAGGGCTGGTGGGTAGGGAGCTCACCATCTGAGTACCCCTCAGTCAGCTGTAGGCCCCAAAAGGGAAGGTCTCATTCCCTGGAGATACCTCCAGCTGGTGGCTATATTGTCTCTCTTGGCTGCCGCAGATAGGGAAGGGGGAGGGGAGAATGAGGCAATATGGTGCCTGCTGTGGGGCTCGGGTCTGTGCACACGGAGGTGCTCTGAGGGATTTGGGAGCCTGGTGCTGCGTCCGCTACAGGCTTACCGCTCACTGGCCATGGCCATCTCTGGGCTGGTGTCCGCAGGTCTCTCCAACTGCTGGGGAGCCCACCCGCAGTCTGAGATGAAAGGGACGGGAAAGTTAATTGCACCACCTACCATTGCCGCTGGTCTCCAAGCTTCTTGTGAGTTAACTTCTTCCAGTTCTCCTCCACAACCTCCTCCCGTGGAGTCTCCCATAGTCTCAGGTACCCCTCCTTCCGATCCTTGTCTGATGTATGCTTATCTGCTTCCTTATTACTTCTACTGTCTTCTGAAATCTGTGTTTTTTGCAGAGACACTGTGGCTGGTGGTGTTTCTCATCTACCATCTTGCTCTGCCCATCTATACTCACTCTTTTAATCCTGAATTTGTTTGTATACTTTTTTGCTTCAACTTCTCTAAGGGGAGAAAAACTCTATCAATATATTCAGAAAAATCCTAATATAAAATTTTTATATTACCATTTTTACCCTCCAATCCCATCGTTAGATAGTCACAAACATAATTTTAAGAGATATACTATACAGACCTCAACCCATATTAGTGTCTCCAACACAGACCCACTCTTGCAGCTCTCCATTAATTAATTTAGCTGGATTCCTGCACAGTATCAAGCATTAATGCATGTTACATGTTTTTGTAAGGTAGATATGAATACAAATCCTCTTTTCTGGTAGGGACCTCAGCTGTACAGAAGACAGTAGCCGATCTCATTCCTGAGAGGAATAGTGATGAACAGAGTTGTTTCAGGTTCTCAGATTATGATTCTCTGAGTCTGTCAATTCTATGAGTCCCTCCCAGGATCCTATTCTAGAAAAAAATAAAACCAGAAATGATGGTTGCTTTGCCTTGAAACTCCAAGAAAGCCAACTCCTTTTATGCCATACCATGCATGCCACTCACACAAATGTACCCAATGAAATAAACCAATCTGATAAATTCAATTAACAATGTGTAATTTTTATAAAGATTAAATTTTGGACCAGGAGAAATGGAATTTTGCAAAACAGTTCCCTGTTAACTTGGGATCTTGAAGCACTTTTTAAAACACAGCATTTTCCAGCTTCTGCTGATACTCTGTGCAATAGTTCCTATTGTACTGTCCTAACCAGATGTTTTGAATTGCTATTTATTACAACCTTTTATGGGGCACAGAGCCTTGATTGACCAATGTCATTACTGCTGTCTTTGAAGCATATTCTGAGGGCTTTCTGCTGAAAGGCCAAAAACTACATGTACTTAGGTTTTCACCACTGTTTCCCACCTATAGCCTCTTGTTTAACCTTCTAGTAGTGATTAGGAGTTTATACAGCCTACATTTGTAGAGGAGAAACCTAGTCCAAAGTGTTATGCTCCTCATAGGACCCTGATGGAGTCTGTAAATACTTTTCTCTCGGCTATCTGTATAAGTTTCTCTTAATTTCTGAGCATAGATTCTGATACCATTCACTTTCTATCATACTGGAACAAAAAAATCTAATGTCCTCTACAGAGATGGCCACTAGCTAAATGGTATATGACCATAACATCTCATAATTCTAATTACTCTGAGCCTAACATGGTTAGGAGCAGCATGTCGTAACAATATTTCTTAGATTAAAATAATAAAATAATTTTAGATAAATGAAAAGGAAAATACAACATACCAAACTTATGAGATGCAGCAAAAGAAGTGCTCAGAGGGTGAAGAAAACTATCATTAGAGTAAATAGACAGCCTACAGAATGGGAGAAAATATTTGCTTTCTACACATCCAATGAGGGACTCATAATAAGAATCTATATAGAACTCAAAAAAATCAAACAACCCCATCAATAAATGGGCAAAGGACATGAACAGAAACTTTTCAAAAGAAGACAGAATAATGGCCAGCAAGCATATAAAATATGCTCAACATCTCTAATCATTAAGGAAATGCAAATCAAAACCACAATGAGATATCACCTAACTCCAGTGAGATTGGCTTTTATCAAAAAATCCCAAAGCAACAAATGCTGGTGAGGATGTAGAGAGAGAAGGATAGTCTTACACTGCTGGTGGGACTGCAAATTACTGCAACCCCAGTGGAAAGGAAGCTACAAGTAGAACTACCATTTGATCCAGCAATAGCACTACTACGCATATACCCAAAGGAACAACAGACATTCTATAATAAAGACATCTGCACTGGAACGTTTATGGCAGCACAGTTGACTATTACAAGAATGTGGAAACAACCCAAGTGCCCAAAAATCCATGCGTGGATTAATAAAATATGGTATATGTATACAATGAAATACTACTCAATTATAAAAACAATAGTGATCTAGCACTTCTCATATTATCTGGATAGATCTTGAGCACATCCTCTGAAATGAAGTATCACAAGAATGGAAGAATAGGCATGATATGTACTCTCACCCAAATTGGTACTAACTGATCAACACTAAGGTGCTCACACGGTAGTAATATTCATTTTGGCTTGGGGTGGGGTGGGGGTGGGTAAACTCACAACTAATGGATGAGGCAAGTATCATATGGGGGAAGGGCACACCTCTAATCCTGGGTTGGGTGAGGTAAAGTCATAACATGTTACCAAAATGTTTGTACCCTCATAATATTCAGAAATAAAAAAGGAAGAAAACTAATACTCAAAGAAATTGTGTATCTTGCCATAGGGCACCAAGCTGCTAACTGCATTCAAACACAATTTATCTGTGCTTTTACTGCTCTGTAACTCTTCACAAACTATGAAGTCCTATTCAGATAAGAAATTATAATTTTGCTATTATATTCAAATCTCATCTGCTAAAATTTGAATGTTTCCACTATTAATGTATTTCATAAAGGCTAAGATAAAGAAAAGTGCTAAGAGGTATATTTGTAGCAGTAAACACCTACATTAAAAACATGTTGGTTATTCAGCACCAGAGAGACCAAGATGGTAGACCACAGATATCACCAGCCAGAATATCTCAGTAAGGAGAAGTTTTACATAAAAGAGAAAAGAACAAACAGACAAACATAGATCAGATGAAGATCTAAAAAACAGTGTCAGAACCTAAGGGAGACTCCATGGTAAGAGGTTGGTAGTAGCGATGATTAACCCCAGTGGCCTGGAAAGCAGCAAGAAGGGTAGTTGGAAAGGTTAGTTTCACCCTACCCTGTATCTTGGACACTTGGTGGGCTCTCGAATTCCTGGAGAGACTTTCTGCCCACACAAGCGCAGATACTGCTGCCATTAGTGAGCTGGGAGCTTCTTGCATACAGGGGACCAGGCTCCCAGCCCCACTGCCAGCACATCTCTTATCACATACACCAGAGCCTGGATGGCAGGCACCATGTTGCTTTTCGTTTTTTTTTGTTTTGTTTTGTTTTGTTTTGTTTTTTAAAGAAGCAAAATGTATTTAATAGAGAACAGATGCAAAGAATGAAGGTATAGAATTATCACTAAAAATGGTTTATTAAACCTACTTTGCATTGGCATTACATGTACAAATATATCAAAAAAAGGTATATTTTTTCCTGCACAGAGTGTATTTATATAGTTTTTTCTAGGACTGTGATTTCAAAAACAATGTTTTTATTTTATTTATTTATTTGTTATCTTTTTTTATCTTGGCATATTATGGGGGTACAGATTTTAAGGTTTCAATAAATGCCTATTCCCCCCCCTCCCATCACAAGTCTGAGTCTCCAGTATGACCATCCTCCAGATGGTGCACATCTCACGCATTATATATGTATATACCCGCCCCCTCCCCCCTCCCACCTGCCCAATACCCTATTACTGTAGCACATATGTGTCCATTTAGGTGCTGCTCAGTTAATACCAGTTTGCTGGTGAGTATATGTGGTGCTTGTTATTCCATTCTTGGGAAACTTCATTTAATAGTATGGGTTCCAGCTCTAAAGAGGAAAATATAAGATGTGCTATATCACCATTGTTTCTTAGAGCTCAATAATACTCCATGGTATACATATACCACATTTTATTAATCCATTCGTGGATTGATGGGCACTTGGGCTGCTTCCACAGCCTTGCAATTATGAATTGTGCTGCTATAAACATTCGAGTACAGGTGTCTTTTTTGTAGAGTGTCATTGGATCTTTGGGGTAGATGCCCAGTAATGGGATTGCTGGATCAAATGGTAGATTCACGTGTATCACTTTAAGGTATCTCCATATTGCTTTCCACAGAGGTTGAACTAGTTTGCAGTCCCACCAGCAGTCTAGGAGTGTTCCTCTCTCTCTGAATCCACGCCAGCATGTATTGTTTGGAGAATTTTTGATAAAGGCCATTCTCACTGGAGTTAAGTGATACCCCATTGTGGTTTTGATTTGCATTTCCCTGATGAATAGAGATGTTGAGCATTTTTTCATATGTTTGTTGGCCATTCTGTCTTCTTTAGAAAAGATTCTGTTCAAGTCTTTTGCCCACTTTTTATTAGGGTTATTTGATTTTTTCTTGCTGATTTTCGTGAGTTCTAAGTATATTCTAGTTATCAACCCCTTATCGGATGCGTACGATGCAAAAATTTTCTCCCATTCTGTAGGTTGTCTGTTTACTTTCATGACTATTTCTTTGGCTGTGCAGAAGCTTTGTAGTTTGATCATGTCCCATTTATTTATTTTTGTTGTTTATATTTGTTGCTGCTGTGATTGCCTTCGGGGACTTCTTCATAAACTCTTTGCCTAGGCCAATGTCTAGGAGAGGGTTTCCAACTTTTTCCTCTAGAATTCTAATAGTTTCATACCTTAGGTTTAAGTCTGTTATCCAGCGTGAGTTGATTTTTGTGAGAGGCGAAAGGTGTGGATCCTATTTTAGCCTTCTACAGGTGGCTATCCAGTTTTCCCAGCACCATTTATTGAAAAGGGATTCTTTTCCTCAGCATATGTTTTTGTCTGCTTTGTCAAAGATTAGATGGCTATATGAGAATGGTTTTATATCAGGATTCTCACGTCTGTTCCACTGGTCAATATTCCTATTTTTGTGCCAATACCATATTGATCGAATTACTACAGTTTTGTAGTATAGTTTGATATCTGGCATATTAATGCCTCCCATTTTGTTTTTGTTGCCTAGAATTGCTTTTCATATTCGTGGTCTTCTTTGGTTCCATGTGAAGTGTAAAATTATTTTTTCTATATCTGTGAAGAATGCTGATGGGATTTTAATAGGTATTGCATTGAATCTGTAGATCAGTTTGGGTAGTATAGACATTTTAATGATGTTGAGTCTGCCGATCCACGAGCATGGAATGGATTTCCATCTGTTTACATCCTCTGCTATTTCTTTCCTCAGTGTTTCATAGTTTTTCCTGTAGAGGTCTTTTACCTCCTTGGTTAAGTATATTCCTAGGTACTTTAATTTCTTTGTTGCTATTGTGAAGGGAATTGAGTCTTTGATTTGGTTCTCAATTTGATTATTGTTGGCATATATGAATGCCTCTCATTTCTGTGTATTGATTTTGTATCCTGAGACTTTACTAAATTCATTTATCAGTTCCAGGAGTCTCTTGGTTGAATCTTTAGGATTTTCTAAATATAATATCATATCATCAGCAAAGAGTGAAAGTTTGATCTCTTCTGCCCCTATTTGGGTACCTTTAATTCCATTTTCCTGTCTGATTGTTGTAGCCAGGACTTCCAGCACTATGTTGAATAGAAGTGGAGACAGTGGGCAGCCTTGTCTGGTTCCAGTTCTAACTGGGAATGCTTTCAGTTTTTCCCCATTCAGTATGATGTTGGCTATGGGTCTGTCGTATATGGCTTGCATCATTTTTAGGTATGCCCCTCCTATGCCTATTTTATTGAGTGTTCGTATCATGAAAGGGTGTTGAATTTTGTCAAAAGCTTTTTCTGCATCTATTGAAAGTATCATGTGGTCTTTGTTTTTGCTTCTGTTTATGTGGTGAATTGCATTTATAGATTTACGTATGTTGAACAATCCCTGCATCCCTGGGATGAAGCCCACTTGTTCGTGAGGAATTATTTTTTTGATAAGCGTCGGGATGCGGTTATCTAAGATTTTGTTGAAAATTTTTGCATGTATATTCATTAGGGATATTGGTCTGTAGTTTTCTTTTTTTGTTGCATCCTTTCCTCATTTTGGTATCAGAGTAATATTTGCTTCATAGAAGGTGTCGAGGAGGTTTCCGTTCTTCTCAATGTTGTGGAATATTTTCTTCAAGATAGGTACTAGTTCTTCCTTGTGTGGTAAAATTCGGGTGTGAAGCCATCTGGACCGGGAGTTTTCTTTTTAGGGAGATTTTTAATTGCTGTTTCTATTTCAGCTGTTGAGATTGGTCTGTTCAGGGAATCTATTTCTTCCTGATTGAGCCTAGAGAGGCTGTGTGTTTCCAGATATTTGTCCATTTCCTCAACATTTTCCAGTTTGTGTGCATAAAGATTTTTGTAGTACCCATAAATTATATCTTATATCACTTTGGGATCTGTTGTGATATCTCCTTTTTTGTTCCTGATGGAGCTTATTAGAGATATCTCTTTTCTGCTTTTTATTAGCTTAGACAATTGCTTGTCAATTCTGTTTATTTTTTTGAAGAACAAACTTTTTGTTTTATTAATCTCCTTAATAGCTTCCCTGTTTTCAATTTCATTTAGTTCTGATTTGATCTTGTTGATTTCACTCCTTCTGCTGGGCTTGGGGTTGGTCTTTTCTTCTTTTTCCAGCTCTTTGAGTCATTTCATTAGATTGTCTATTTGTGATCTTTTTGTCTTTTGGTTATAGGCATTTATGGAGATAAACTTTCCTCTCAGAACTGCTTTAGCTGTGTCCCAGATGATTTGATAACTTGTCTCTCCATTGTCATTTTTTTCATAGAACTTTTTTATTTCCATCTTTATTTCTTCATTTATGAAGTAATCATTTAGTAGGAGGTTGTTTAATTTCCACGTTTTTGTTTAGAAATGTGAGTTTCTGTTAGGGTTGATTTCTACTTTTATTCCACTGTGATCCGAGAAGGTACATGGTATGATTTCTATTTTCTTAAATTTCTTGAGATTTACTTTGTGTCCTAGGATATGGTCAGTCTTAGAGAATGTCCCATGAGCTGATGAGAAGAACGTATATTCAGTGGATTTAGGGTAGAATGTCCTGTAAATGTCAGTCAGACCCAATTGTTCCAGAGTTTTGTTTAAGTTCATTATTTCTTTTTTAATTTACTGTTTGAAGAATCTGTCTTGTGCCGTTATTGGGGTGTTGAAATCTCTGGTGATTATGGAGTTGCTATTAATCCATTTGGTTAGGTCCAGTAAGGTTTGTTTTATGAAACTGAGTGCACCCAAGTTGAGTGCATATATATTTAAAATTGTTATCTCTTCTTGTTGAACTGTGCCCTTCACCATTATATAATGACCCTCTTTGTCTTTCACTACTTTTGTTGGTTTAAAAACCGAATCGTCTGAAAATAGAACTGCCACGCCAGCCTTCTTTTGGCTTCCACTTGCCTGGAATACTGATCTCCACCCTTTTACTTTTAGTCTATACGCATCCTTGCAGGTTAGATGTGTTTCTTGAAGACAGCATATACTTGGCCTGTATTTTCTTATCCATTCAGCCAGCCTATGTCTCTTGAGTGGAGAGTTTAAGCCATTCACAATTTGAGAAAACTGATAGGTAAGGTAGATTATTGTTCATTCTGTTGGGTTGAATGTTGTTGCTTTGTATTCTCTCTTGAGTCATTGTAATATCTGGCCTTTAATCTTTGGCTTTTGGTTGTTTTTATATTCCTGAGTTTTTATTATGGTGTTCCATGTGTAACACTGTTTTGAGTGCTTCTTGTAGGGCTGGTCTTGTCTTGGTGAATTCTCTGAGACTTTGCTTGTCTGAGAATGTCTTTATTTCTCCTCTATATATGAAGCTTAGTTTTGCAGGCAGTAAGATTCTAGGCTGGGCATTGTTTTGTTTCAGAAGAGTGAGAATTGGGCCCCAGTCTCTCCTTGCTTGTAAAGTCTCATTAGAGTAGTCTCGTGTTATTCGAATTGGCTTTCCCTTGTATATTACTTGCTTCTTTCATCTTACAGCTCTTAGAAGGGCCTCTTTAGTTGATATTTTGGTCAGTCTGATGACTGCATGTTGTGACATCTTCCTGTTTGCATTGAATCTCCCAGGGGTCCTCTGAGCTTCTTGACCCTTTATATCGAGATTTTTAGCAAGGCCTGGGAAATTTTCCTCTATTATATCTTCAAATAGCTTGTCCAACCCTTGAGTGTTTTCTTCTTCCCCTTCTGGTAACCCTATGACCCTCACATTAGGTTTCTTCACATAAACCCACATCTCTTGTACGCTTTGCTCTTTCCTCTTGTTTCTCTGCTCTGTCTCTGTGACGGTTTTATTTAGTTGGAGGGTGTTATCTTCAGTCTCTGAGATTCTTTCTTCTGTTTGGTCTACCCTGTTCTTGAGACTTTCCACTGTATTTTGTAGTTCCCTGGATTGATTCTTTATTTTCAGGAGTTCGGTTAAACTTTTCTTCATTGTGTCTATTTCTTTAGTGAACCTTTGTTCTAGGTCCTGGAGCCTTTTTGTGGTTTCTTTGTGTTGGTTATTGAGTTGTTCTTGCAGATCAGTAAGTGTTCTTATGATCCACATACGAAATTCCTCTTCTGTCATTTTGGTTTCCTGATTTTGGTTGGTGTCCGTTTCTAGAAGGCTGGTGCTCCTCTTTGGGGTGTGTTTTCCGTTTGATTCTTCATATTTCCTGAGTTTCTTCGCTGATTTCTTCCCATGTCGATCAGTTGTTGTTTGTTTCCTTTAGGTTTTTGTTTGGGTATTCATATGTCTTGTTTAGTTTCTGATCCTGTAGGTGGTGTCTTTCCTTCTGGTCTCCGGGCTGCTCAGGCGGTCTCAGCTTCTAGTTCTCCTTGGTAACCTCCTCCCGTGGTGTTTCCCAGGGTCTCAGGTACCCCTTCTTCTGGCCCTTGTCTGCTGTATGCTCGTCTTCTTGCTTCTTTTTTCTAATTTCTGCCAGAATCTGTCTTTTCTGCAGAGACACTTTGTCTGGCAGTGTTTCTCGTCTGCCATCTTGATCCTCCATCATGTTGCCTTTCTATCCACCATGTGCCTTTGTCCTTCCCAGGGTGCTTGAACTCCTCAGGTTCCATCTTGCTTCTCCCCACACAGATATTTCCCAACTCTGGCCTGGACTGCAGATACCCCAGGGGTCCAGTAGATCCTGGGTGATCTGCCTGACTCTAGAACCTGGTTATGCTGGGCAGACTGCCTCCCAGAGGGAGGGTTGGAGATCACAAGGGTGCTGACATTCCTCCACCTAGAATCCTTTTGTCCACTTCTCCCCACCGTGGATGCTGAGAGAGAAATTTGATCTGCCACATCGAAGCTCTCACAGGAAATAGGGCTCAGACCTCTTCTCTTGGGATCCTGCAGTGGACAGAGAGGAGTTCAGATTGTGAGCACCGTGCTTATCAATTCTTGCTGGTGGTGCTTGCTTGGTGGCCCCATCAGAGTGGGGCACATCCTGAGGTGGAGGGACATTGAACCAGGTTAGGCACCTTGTGGGTGACTGGGAACCTGCATGCTTCTCCTGGCATGGTCAGGGATTGATCCCCGGGGCCCAAGGGATGGGCCTGGAGACCAGATCCCATACTGCCAAGTCTCGATCACATTGTCCATGGGCACAGAGGGGATATTTGTGAATAAGATTTGGAAGATGTCGGTGCCAAAGGGGCAGATCCTGGGGAAGAGTGCGGTGTGGATACTAACTGTGGAATGCATGTGGGGCACCCCTCCTCCCACAAGAGGGCCATGATCCCAGCACAGGCAGGTTCCTTGGCAGAGAACCTCCCAGTATGCATTGCAATTGAAGGGGAGCTTTGCTGGTATGAGGTCCTTCCTGCCAGCAGAGGTCCAGGAAAAACCCTAGAATAAGGAAGGTTGGAAAGGTAGGAGGCCAGCTCCAACTGCCAGATGTAAGTCTCAGCCCCACCTTCACATGCACACTTTCTAGTTGAGTAAGACCATTTCAGCCCCTCTTTGGCAGCTTGGCCCATGGTCAAAGAATTCACATTGATCCCTGCTGAAGCAGATCCCTTGGCAGCATTAGTGGCGCTTAAGGGCAGGCTCACCCAACCCAGCCCTGCACAGCCTCACTCCCCCAACCCTGTCTGCTGTGATAAATAAAAAAGGACTCCTCTGGAAGCTCCAGGGTCACACCTACCACTTGGGGCATTTGGGTGCTTCTCTTGAGGATCTAGTGTGGGCCACAAGACCGAAAACCAACATTATAGCTTGTTCCTTCTGGCAATCACCACCTACTAACAGGGAGGTCAATTTACACACCCTTTATAGGATTTACTGATGCAATAATAGAGGGAGTGGTTGATTATGACATACAAGCACTACCTATAGACTCAGAGATTAAACTGGGCAAGTCATTATCTAAATAAAAGAAAATTCAAAAGTAAGAAGGAACAGCTGTTCCAGACAAGAAGGAATCAGTGAAAGAACACTGTAACTATGAATAATCAGAGTGAAAAGACACTCCAAAAAGGGAACACGAGCTCTCTCACTGGGGATACCAACTAAACTCAGAATATTGAAATTATACATGAAGAATTTGAAACATGGATTGTAAGGAAGCTCATGAAACACAAGGTAAAATTGAAACCCAACACATAGAAACCACAAACAATGCAGAAAATGAATGAAAAATTCACTAAAGAAATTGAATTATTAAAGAAAAATCGAACAGAACTTCTGGAAATGAAAAACTCATGCAAGGATTTTTTTAAAAAAAAAAAAGAAGAAAGGTTTAAGAATAGGTTAGATTAAGCAGAAGAATCTCAGAGCTTGAAGACAACACCTCTGAATAAGTCAGTCAAACAGAGCAGAGAAATAAGAGGAATGATCAAAGCCAATCAGAAATATGAGATTATGTAAAAAGGCTTCACAGAAGAATGATAGGCAGCCCTGGGGGCAAAGAAGAAAATACACAAAGGAGCAAAAGAGAAAAAATGGCAGAGTAAAGGTAACCTCCTGGATTCCTGCTCCCAGAGAAGGAAGCATAGATCTTAGTCTCTTACATGAGTGGATCTCTCTCCAGTAACAACAGCATTGTGAATTAGCAGAGAATCAGCACTCGGCACACAAAACGGGAAGAAACAAAGTTGAATGGGAGATAGGATCACGATCACTGGAGAGTGCAAAGCAAACAATAGAGCATAGAGTGTGGGAGGGCTTTGGCCCACTGGGCTAGCGAGGGAAGTAGGATCAGACCTACAGGAGAACTTGCTTCCCCACTGACCCCCACACCCAATCAGAGAGGGACCTTCCTGAAGTTGGTGCAAAATCACAGCAGGAGGTGTGGGGTCCTGTGGAGAGGGGACAATAGCGGGAAGCACCTTGAACTCCCTGGAGATCTGTGCCAGGACTGCACTAAGTGGAGAGGGATCCACTTTGAGCTGCTGTGGGAGGTGGATAGGAGCCAGGTAACTTGCTTCTGGCACCAAGCGGATCAAGACCTATGGAGGTGGTCACTAAGTAGGGGACTTTAATCTGGAACTGCTTCAGGTGACTAGGCCCACTTAGGGTGGGTCAGTAAGAGCGAGAGCTTCAACTAGACAGGCATGAGACTGTGGGAGGGTGACATAAAAGAGACAATGGGGTGTCCTGATGATACAGCTCCCCAATCTGGCACCTGCTATCTGCTGAACAGTTGCCCTCAGTGCTGGTGCTCTGCAGGTGGGTGGTCACCATTGTTGGGGTTCACAGCCAGCCGCTGTGTGTGATACGGTGTGTCAGGTAGATCCCTTCCCCCAGCCCAGGGGCTCTCGTGACAAGCTCCACTCTTACATAATCTATGATCAACTATCCAGACCTGTCTTTATGTATGAACTTTGAACACATCCCTAGTCCGAGGAGGATAATGTCTGAGGGACTAACAGGCCATGGGGTGCCAGGGAGCTGGGCAGACTGGGGAACTACCCCCTCCCCCTAGCCAGCATCTTTCATGCCTGAAAGTGATAGGCTCCACCCCTGGAGGTAGAGTGAGACAAGAAAAGCCACTTTTGATCTGTGACAAGGGTGAATCTGCTGGGCCTTGGCAGAGATCAATAGCTGACAGCCCAGTGACTTTGCTCTTAAGACCTGTTTAGGTAACCCAATAAGATCAAAATGCTGGGGCTGGATCTCTGCACCCAGTCAACTGCCAACAGTGAGGTACGTGGTCAAGGAATAAGAATTCCAACAAGGGACCACAATAGGCTACCCAAGAAACCCCTCCCATCAGTAGTAGCCTGCCAATTGTGGTGAAAGAGCTCTGAACAACACAATAGAGGCTCCCCCCCTCAGCAGATAAAGCAACCATAGAAGTGCACACATCCAGGCTGCTTGGCTCCTATAAAACCTATAGGAACAGAGGCTACACAGGGCCTGTTACTTCCCAAACAAAAAAACAATGACTGATCAAGATGGGGAGGGCTCAGCGAAAGGCTTCTGGAAGTATGAAGAATCAAATGGAAAGTATGCCCCCAAAAAGGAACTCCAGATCTCAAGCAACAGACATTAACCAGAATCAGAACACTAAAATGACAGAAGAAGCATTTCAAACATGGATTGTAAGAAATCTCAATGATATGCAAGAAAAAATGGATAATTGACACAAAGAAAGCACACACACACACAATCTAGGACCTGGAAGAAAAATTCACTAAAGAAATTGAAATATTAAAGAAAATTCAAACCTAACTCTTGGAAATGAAGAATCTATTCAGGGAACTACAAAACACAGTGGAAAGCCTCAAGAACAGGGTAATCAAACAGAAGAAAAAATCTCAGATATTGAAGATAACACTTTCCAATTAAATAAGTTAGTCACAGAGATAGAGCAGAGAAATAAGAGAAAAGGGAAAAGCTTACAAGAATTGTGGGATTATATGAAAAAGTGTAACTTGAAGCTGTTGAGTATTCCTGATGGGGAAGAAGAAAACACACAAGGGTTGGTAAAGCTATTTGAAGATGCAATAGAGGAACATTTCCCAGGCCTCGCTAAAAATCTAAATATCCAAATACAAGAAGCTCAAAGAACCCCAAGGAAATTCAATGCAAACAGGAAGACACCATGACATGTAGTCATCAGACTGACCAAAATATCAACAAAAGAGACTCTTCTATGACCTGTAAGGTGAAAGAAGTAAGTAATATACAAGGAAAGCTGATCCGAGTAATGCCAGACTTCTCAACTGAAACCTTACAAGCAAGGAGAGACTGGGGCCCCATTCTCAATCTTCTGAAATAGAATAATGCCAAGCCTAGAATCTTGTACCCTGCAAAACTAAGTTTTGTATATGAAGGAGAAATAAAGACATTCTCAGATAAGCAAAGACTGAGGGAATTCACCAAGACAAGACCAGCCCTCCAAGAAGTACTCAAAACAGTGTTACCCACGGATCAGCATAATAAACACTCATGAATGTAAAACCACCCAAAAGCTAAAGATAAAGGTCAGGTACCACAATGGCTGAAGAGAGAAAACAAAGCAACAAAGTCCAACCTAACAGGATGAACAGAAATTTGCCCAACCTATCAGTTCTCTCAATAAATGTGAACGGCTTAAACTCCCCACTCAAGAGACATAGTCTGGCTGAATGGATAAAGAAATGTAAGCCAAGTATCTGCTGTCTTCAGGAAATGCACCTAACCTGCAAGGATGCATATAGACTAAAGATAAAGGGGTGGATATCAGTATTTCAAGAAAATGGAAACCAAAAGAAGGCTGGCATGGCAGTTCTGATTTCAGATAACTTCATTTTTAAGCCAACAAAAGTAGTGAAAGACAAAGAGGGTCATTATATAATGGTGAAGGGTAAAGTTCAACAAGAAGTCATAACAATTTTAAATATATAGGCACCCAACTTAGGTGCACCCTGATTCATAGAGTAAACCATACTTGATCTAAGCAAATGGATAAACAGAAACTCCATAATAGCTGGAGATTTCAAAACCCCACTGACTGCACAGGACAGATCCTCCAAACAGAAAATTAATAAAGAAATAAAAGACTTAAACAAAACTCTAGAACACTTGGGCCTGACTGACATTTACAGGACATTCCACCCTAAATACACTGAATATACGTTCTTCTCATCAGCTCATGGGGCATTCTCTAAGATTTACCATATCCTAGGACACAAAGCAAGTCTCAAAAAATTTTAAAAAAATAGAAATTATACCATTTATCTTTTCAGATCACAGTGGAATAAAAGTAGAAATCAACCCTAACAGAAACTCATATTTCTACACAAAAATGTGGAAATTAAACAACCTTCTGCTGAACGATTATTTCATAAATGAGGAAATCAAGATGGAAATCAAAAAATTCTTTGAACTTAATGATAATGGAGAGACAAGTTATCAAATCCTCTGGGACACAGCGAAAGCAGTCTTTAGAGGAAAGTTTATTTTTATAAATTCCTATATCCAAAAGTTGAAAATATCACAAATAGACATGTAATGAATCAACTCAAAGTGCTGGAATCAGAAGAACAGACCAACCCCAAACCCATCAGAAGTGAAATCATAAAGATTAATTCAGAACTAAATAAAATTGACAATAGGGAAACTATATGGAAGATTAATAAAACAAAAAGTTGGTTTTTTGAAAAAAATAAACAAAATTGACATGCCTTTGGCTAGTCTAACAAAAAGCAGAAAAGAAAAATCTCTAATATGCTCCATTAGGAATAATAAAGGAACAATTACAACTGATGTCCCGGAGATACAAGATATAACTTATAAATACTACAAAAATCTTTATGGACACAAACTGGAAAATCTGGAGGAAATGGACAAATTCTTAGAACCACACAGCCTCCCTAGGCTCAACCAGGAAGAAATAGAATTCCTGAAAAGACCAATCTCAAGAGCTGAAATAGAAACAGCAATTAAAAACCTTCCTAAGGGGGCTTAGGGAAAAATGGCAGATTAGGGCTCACCTCCTGGCTTTCTGCTCTCAGAGTAGGAAGTGAAGAAAGCAGACAACCACACGCGACAGAACTGCTCTTATACAGGATCAGCTTTGCAAGCCTGAAGAGAAACACTGGGATATGGAAACAAAAATGGAATGATAATTAAAGACAAATCAAAAAATCTTCCATAAAACCTAGGAAGTCGGAAATATACAATACAGAGTGAGCACGACCACAGAAGAAGACAAACTATCAGTCTTTGCTGATGATATGATCTTATATCTAGAAAACCCTAAAGATTCTGCCAAGGGACTACTGGAATTGATATATAACTTCTGCAAAGTATCAGGTTATACAATCATTGTAAACAAATCAGTAGCATTCATATATACCAACAACAATCAATCTGATAATAAAATCAAATACTCAATACGATTCACAATGCCAACAAAAATAAAATAAAATACATACGAATATATTTAACTAAGGAGATCAAAGACCTCTACAGGCAGAACTATAAAACACTAAGGAAGGAAAAGCACAGGACATAAACATATAGAAAACTTTACCATGCTCATGGATGGCAGAATCATCATTGTTAAAATGTCTATACTACTTAAAGTGATCTACAGATTCAATGCAATCCCTATGACAATATCAACAACATTTTTCAGAGATCTAGCAAATACAATTCTACGCCTCATATGGAACCAGAGAAGACCATGTATAGGTAAAGTACATTAAATAAAAAGAACAAATTGGGGGGCAGCAATTTATCAGACTTCAAGCTATACTACAAGGCTATAGTAACAAAAGCAGCATGGACTGGAGCAAGAACAGAAACACAGACCAATGGAATACTACTGAGAACCCAGATATAACACAATCCTCATGTACCCATCTAATTTTTGACAAAGCAGACAAAACATACACTGGGGGAAAGAGTCCTTATTCAGTAAATGGTGTTGTGAATATTGGATAGTCACATTTAGAAGACTGAAAAAGGTCTGCACCTCTCATCTTTCAAAAATATCAATTCAAGATGGATAACACTTAATCTTAAGGCATGAAACTGTATTAATTCTAGGAGAAAACATTAGAAAAATGCTTACAGACATTGGCCTAGGCAAAATATTTATCGAGAAGACCCCAAAAGAAATCACAGTATTAACATAAATAAATGGGAACTCATCAAATTAAAAAGCTTCTGCACAGCCAAAGAAACTACACTTAAGGCAAATATATCACCTACAGAATTGGAGAAAATATTTGCATGCTATACATATGATAAAGGGCTGATAACTAGAATATATATGGAACTCAGGAAAATCAGCAATAAAAAAAAATCAAACAACCCCATTAAAAAGTGGGCAAAGAACATGAACAGTAATGTTTCAAAAAAAGATACACTAATGTCCAAGTAACATATGAAAAATTGCTCAACATCTCTAATCATCAGGGAAATGCAAATCGAAACCACAATGAGATATCACTTAACTCCAGTGAGAATGGCATTCATCAAAAAGTTCCCAAACAATGAATGTTGGTATTGCTGAGGAGAGATACGAACACTCATATTCTACTAGTGGGACTTCAAACTTGTACAACATCAATGGAAAGTAATATGGAGATACCTCAAAGAACTAAAAGTAGAAGTACCATTTGTTCCAGCAATCCCACTACTGGGTATCTACCCAAAGGAAAAGAAGACAGTCTATAATAAAGACTTGTGCACTTGAACATTTCTAGCAGCACAATTCACAATTGCAAAGATATGGAAACTTCCCAAGTACCCATCAATACATGAGCAGATTAATAAAAATGTGGTATATTTATACCACAGAGTAGTACTCAGCCACAAAACACAATGGGGAACTAATACCTCTTATATTATCCTGGATGGAGCAGTAGCCCATCCTCCCAAGTGAAGTATTACAAGAATGAAAAAACCAGAAATCCATATACTTACCATTAAATTGGTACTAATTGATCAACACTTATGTGCACATATGGAAGTAACATTCATTGGGTGTTGGGCAGGTGGGAAGGGGGAGGAGGTCAGGAATATATTCACACCTAATGCTCATGGTGTGCACTGTATGTTGGATGGGCATGCCTGTAGTTCTGACTCAGACGGTGCAAAGGCAACATATGTAACCTCAATGTTTGTACTCCCATAATATTCTGAAATTAAAAAAAATAAATAAATAAAATTTAAAAATTAATAAATAAGAAAAGAAAGAAAAAATCTTGAAGATTAGAGTAATAAAGTAGTTAATAAAAATCCATAAATAAAATCAAGAGAAACAATAGTTGATTGTTTGATTAACAAAGTTTATCATTGTTAGATTGTTAATAGTTGATTGTTAGATTAACAAAGTTTAAGCATCAGACTTAACATTAGGAAAATGGGACGAGAACTAGTATCTGCTTTCTAAAATTTCTGTGGTGATTAAATGAAATAATGTACACACAGTGGTTGATATAATGTTTGATCACTTAGTAAGCTCTCAATGAACATTAGCTTTTCTCAGCATCATTATGTTATTATACATTTGAACTATTATCTCCCAGCCAATAAAGAGAACAAATAACAACAACAACAAAAACAAAAACTTTAGCTATACTAATAAAAAAGAGAGAAAATTAAAATTATTAAATCACAAATGAAATTGTGGATGCTGCTCCCAACTTCAGAGAAATAAAAAGGATTATAACAGATTACTATTAATAATTTTATGACAGAAATTAGATAACTTAGATGAAATAGACTATTTCCTAGAAACACAAGAGCTACTACAGCTTAGGAAGAAATAGAAAATGTAAGTGGTCCTGTAACAACTAAAAATTAACCTTTACTTTTAGTAAAGATTATAGGTACAAGATTTTATGTCAAAAACCTATAAGAAGGAATTAAAACTCTCACAACAAAATGAAACATAATTAAACCAGGATCAGATGGCTTTACCAGTGAATTCTGCTGAATATTTAAAGAAAAATTAACACCAATTCTCAAACTATTACAAAAATTGAATCCACAAGAACACTTCCTAATTCTTTCTATGAGTCTTGCATTACTCTGGTACCAAGGCAAGGCATATATAGCCCAAGGAAAAAATAACTACACCAACATCTCTGATGAATGTAGATGCAAAATATCTTTACAAATTACTAGCAAACAAAATCCAGCAGCATATTAAAAGAATTATGCATCATGACTGAGTATGATTTATTCCAGGAATGCAAAGGTGTTTCAACATACTAATACCAAAAAAATCAGTCAATGAAATACACCATTAGTAGAATAAAGAGAAGAAAAGATACATGGTTGTCTCAATTGATACAGAAAAACATTTGACACAATGCAACACCCATTTGATGATAAATACACTCAATAAATTAGGAATAGATGGAAATTTTTTTGAATCAGAATGTTATGATTGGATTTTTTAAAATAAAAAGTATATGTGCAAAATCCACAGGCAACATCATAATCAATGGTTAAAGTCTGAAAGTTTTTCCTCTAAGATCAGGAAGAAGGATGTATGTTTTTACTACTTCTATTGAACATTGTACTGAAGCTCTACCCAGACGAATTAAGTGAGCTAAAAAAAGACAATGAAATTGGAAAGGAATAACTAAAATTATCTCTATTTATAACAGCTAAGAGCCTATATATAGAAAATCATAAAGAATTCACATGCAAAAAAACCCTATTAGCACTAATAAACCAATTCAGTAAAGTTGTAGAATACAAGATCAACACAAAATAACTGGTTGCATTTCTAGAAATTAGTAATGAACAATAAAAAAATTAAGTAAAAAATGTCATTTACAATAGCATCAAAAAGAATAAAATACTTAATCCCAAGTTTTTTTTTTTTTTTTTTTTTTACAGAAATGAAAAAGCTGATTCTAAGCTTCAGATGCAATTGCAAGGTAACCTGAAGAGTCCAGACAATCTTGAAAAAGAGGAAAAAAGTTGGAAGACTCAAAGTTTCCAACTTCAGAATTTACTACAAAACTACTGTAATAAAAACCATATGGCACTGGCATAAGATAGACATATAGATCAATGAAATAGAATAAGAGTCCAGAAATAAACCAATTTACCTGTGGTCAATTGATATTCCATAAGGGTGCCAAGAGAATTCAATGGAGAAAGAATAATGTGAATGAATGAATAATTTAATATTGGTGCTGGGAAACAGCATATCCACATGAAATAAATAATGTTCAAACCTTATCTCACAGCAAAAACAAAAATTAATTCAAATGAATAAAAAACTTAAGTATAAGAGCTAAAACTATAAAATTCTTACATGAATACATACGGGTAAATCTTCATGACTTAGGTTTTGGAAATTTAAAAAAAAATATGGCTCAAAATCACATATAGTAAAAAAATACATAAATCAAACTATCAAAATTGAAACTTTTGTCCACCAAAGGATACTGTCAAGAGAATGAAAAGACAACCCACAGAATAGGAGTAACCATTTGCAAATCATTTTTTAAAATTTTATTTTTAATTATTATGGGTACACAATAGTTATATATCTTTATAGGGTACATGTGATGTTTTGATGTAGGCATACAACATGAATTAATCAAATCAGAGTAACGGGACTATCTATCACCTCAGACATTTACTATTTCCATATAGCTGATAAGAGTCTAGTTTTCAGAATGTATTTTAAAGCCCCTTTAAATTCAACAAGAAAATCACAAACACTACAATAAAAAAAAATGGACAAAGAACTTGAAGAGATATTTTTCTTAAAAAGATACACAAATGGCCAATGAGCAACATGAAAAAAATGCTAAATGTCATTTTTCATTAGGGAAATGCAAATCAAAACTACAATGAGATACCACTTCACACCCAGTAGGATGGCTATAATTTAAAAAGTAGAAAATAACAAACATTGGGAAGATGTGGAGAAACTAGAACACTTGTATATTACTGGTGAAAATGTTAAAGAGAAAACATTTTGGTGGCTCCTAAAAAAGTTAGACATAGAAGTTTCATATGACCCATCAATTCTACTCATATATACCAAAATAATCAAAAGTAAGTGTCCAAATAAATGCTTGTACATGAATATCCATAGCAGCACTATTAACAAGAGCTAAAAGATAGAAATAAGCCTGATTTCCATAAATGGATAAATAGATAAAGAAAATGAAGTATATAAAATGGAATACTATTTATCTATAAAAGGAATGAAATACTGATACATGCAACATGAATATCAAAAACATGCTGAGTGAAAAAAAGCCAGATACAAAAGGCCACCTATTGTATAATTTCATTTATATGAAATATTCAGAATAGGCAGCTCCATAGAAACAGAAGGAAGATTTCTTGGGGGAGTGACTGCTTAATGATTTTGGGGTGATAAAAAAAGTCTGGAACTAAAAAAAATAAAAATGAAAAAAGAAAAGAAAAATGTTTCACAAGGAGATTTCTAAAACCTATAAAAAAAAGGTCTGGAACTAGATAGTTGTGAAGATTGCACAACATTGAAAATGTACTTAATGTCAATGAATTTTACATTTTAAGATGATGATTAAAATGGTAAATTTTATGTTACGTGCATTTTACCATAATAATAATAAACAGTACAGTAGAGTAACTTCATTTTTCTGCAGTTCATTTTTATGCCTCCACTTGTCCTTCACTCTCTATGAGCTAGAATGCTAGAGCTCATCCAAACTTACTAAATTTCTACTCTCTAGTCTACACTTACATATTCCCCAAAACCCACAAGGATTATTTTGATGTTAATTTCTTGTGCAAACCCTGGACAAAGGTATAGTAAAGGACTGGTGGTAAAGTGAATCTCAACTGCCTACTGTTTCAGGAATCTGGCCACTTTTCTTGGATCTTGGTCTACTTTTTGTCCTATTGCCATTTCTTCTTTCTAGTATTTTTCTGATTTCTCTGATACCCAATTCTGTGCTCATCCTTTTTACTGTTATTCTTTGATGTCCTCAGTCTGTTCTCCCTGCTTATCTGGCTGGCTGTTTACTAACCACAGCCAATTTTTTGAACTCTACCAAGCCTCATCTGACAAATATCCAATAGCTACCATGCTCTAATGTTGACTGACAATTGCATGAACTATAACAGCAGTAGCAGAAATTACAACTGGAGGCCGGGAGGGAAAGTCCTAATGGAGTGGTTAAGCTTTTGGGTTCCAGAGTCAGACTCCCTGGATTTGAACCTGAGCCCTGAGACTTACTTCTATGGGATGTATACAGGCAAATTTCCTAGCCTTTTAGGCTATGCCTTTATTAGGTATAAAATGTGGATAAGAATAATAAATAATACCTATTTTTGTAGGGTGGTGGGAAGGTTAATACCTTGGAGAATACTAAATGACAGCTACTTTCATTGTTTGGTTTTCTGTTTTTGTGTTCCTTATGGGGCAGTAGGATCTCAATCTTGGATGGATGTTGGAATCACCTAATTTTAAAATTCATAATGCCCATCATATGCCGAAATAAAAAAAAATTGGTTATTAAAAAAAAATTCATAATGCCCAGACCATACCCCAAACCAACTAAATCAGAATATCTGGGGGTTGGACCTAGTCATCAGTTTTTTTAATGATGGTTCAAATATAAAACTAAATCAATATAATATACCAAGGTAACAGAATGATTGAAGTAAAAACACATGGTGCAGAAAAAGCATTTGATAAAATTATCACCTTGTCATGATAAAATCATGCAACAAACAAGAAAAAGAAGGAAAATTCCTTAACATAATAAAGCACATATATAAAAAATCCAGAGGAAAACTTCATAATCCATGGCAAAATACTGGATGCTCTTCCCCCTAAGATTGGGAACAAGATAAGGATGCTTGTTTAGTCTGCTTCTACTTAACATAGGCATTGGAAGTTCTAGCCAGAGCAATTAGGCAAGTAAAAGAAATAAAAGACATCCAAGTACAAAAGCAAGTATGAATATCTCTAATCACTGAAGACATGACCTTACACAGAGAAAATCCTAAAGAATCCACAGAAAGACTATTAGTGACAATAAATAAATTCTGCAAAGTTTCAGTATACAAAATCAGCTGTATTTTTCATTTATAAAACATTTTAAGTGACAAAATAGTGTATATATTTATTGTATACATGTTTTTTTGAAATATGTATAATTGTGGAATGACTAAATCAAACTAACATATGCACTACCTCACACACTTATTTTTGTGGGGAAAACACTTAAAATCTACTTTGTTAGTAATTTTCAAGAATACAATACATTAATATTAACTATAGTCACCATATTCTATAATAAATGTCTTGAACTTATTCTTCCTGTCCTACAAATTTTGCATCTTTTGACCAACATCTCCCCAACCTAACCCACAACCCAGCCCCTGGTAACCACCATTATACTCTCTACTTATATGAGTTCAACTACTTTAGATTCCACATATAAGTGAGATCATCCAGTATTTGTCTTTTTGTGCCTGGCTTAGTTTACTTTAATCTCCTCCAGATTCATCCATGTTGTTGAATATAACAGCCATTTCATTCTTTGATATGACTGAATAGTATTCCATTGTGTATACATGCCACTTTTTCTTTATTCATCCAGTAATGGACACTTAGATTGATTCCATATCTTGTCTATTGCAAATAGGGCTGAAATTAATGTCAAAGTGCAGATATCTATTTGACATTCTTATTTCATTTTCTTTGGATATATACCCAGTAATGGGATTGCTGGATCATAGGGTAGTCCTATGTTTAAAATTTTGAGGAACCTCCAAACTGTTGTACATAATGGCTGTACTAATTTACATTACCACCATAAACCATAAAACAACAAATAGCTCACTTGAAAAATGGGCATAGGATTTGAACAGACATTTCTCTAAAGACTCCTACACTGCTGGTGGGACTGCAAACTAGTTCAACCTCTGTGGAAAGCAATATGGAGATACTTTAAAGCGATACAAGTGAATCTACCATTTGATCCAGCAATCCCATTACTGGGCATCTACCCAAAAGATCCAATGACACTCTACAAAAAAGACACCTGCTCTCGAATGTTCATAGCAGCACAATTCATAATTGCAAGGCTGTGGAAGCAGCCCAAGTGTCCATCAATCCAAGAATGGATTAATAAAATGTGGTATATGTATACCATACTATTCAGCTCTAAGAAACAACGGTGATATAGCACATCTTATATTTTCCTGGTTAGAGCTGGAACCCATACTACCAAGTGAAGTATCCCAAGAATGGCAAAACAAGCACCACATATACTCACCAGCACACTGGTATTAACTGAGCAGCACCTAAGTGGACACATAGGTACTACAGTAATAGGGTATTGGGCAGGGGGGAGGGGGGCGGGTATATACATACATAATAAGTGAGATGTGCACCATCTGGGGTATGGTCACGCTGGAAACTCAGACTTGTGGGGGGAGGGGGAGAAAGGGCATTTATTGAAACCTTAAAATCTGTACCTCCATAATATGCCAAAATAAAAAAAATTACAAATATGAAAAAAAAGATATACAAATAGCTAATAAGCACATGAAAAGATGGTCAGCATCACTAACCACTAAGGTAATGTAAATCAAAACCAGGATGATGTACTATTTCATACGCATTAGGATGGTTATTATCTAAATAACAGAATATAACAGATGTTGTCTAGGATGTGTTGAAATCGGAGCCCTTGTCCATTGCTGGTGGGAATGTAAAATGGTGCAGCGACTGTAGAAAACAGTCTAGTGTATTCTCTAAAAATTAAACATTAATTTACCATATGATCTAGCAATTTCATTTCTGGGTGCATACCCAAATGAATTGAAAACAGGAACTCACAAATATTTATACTTCCATATTCATAGCAGTATTATTTATAATACGTAAAAGGTGGAAGTAACCTAAGAGTCTATCAACAAATGAATGGATAAATGTCATATATACATACCATTGCATATTATTCATTCTTACAATTAATAATATTTTTAAAATTAATTATTAAATAAAAATTAATTTTTAAAATTAATTTTTAAAAATCTTGACACTTCATACATGAATCAACCTTGAAAATATTATGCTAAGTGAAATAAGCCAGTCACAAAAGGACAAATAGTGTATGATTCCACTTATATGAGACAGATAGCATAGTCAGATTCATAAAAACAGAAAGCGGAATGGTGGTTGCCAGACCTGGAGGGTTGAGAAAATGGGGAATTATTGTTTAATGGGCTAGGAGTTTCAGTTTGAGAAGATAATAAAGTGCTAGCAATGAGTGGATTGTGGTGATGGTTGCACAGCAATATGAATGTACTTACTGTGACTGAATTATACACCTAACATAGAAATAATGGTAAATTTATGTTATCTATATTTTATCACAGTAAAAAAGAAACTATGTGCATATATAGGAGAAAAATGAGGACATAAACCCACCAAGAAGGGAACTATGTTAATGAAACAGATATATACCAGGGGATAAGATATGAGATGTTCATAAAGCAAGGTTGGGGATTATGCACCAATTAGTATCATTTAATAGAGTTGTGACATAAACAGAATTGGTTTAACCTTCTACATTGTGCAGCTTCACAGAAGGCGATATCTAATCTCCAAACTGAAAGAGATGATCATGCCTACTGCAGCCTATTACATTTTAGGCTGAAGATTTGTACTAACATCCTTGCCTTTATACATGGCTTTACAAAAGAGAAGGAACCTTTCAGTTGATAATTGAAAAATAAATGTATTATCAAAAAGTCTAGGCAAACAAAGTGCCAAAAATACACAGTAACCAGGACATTGTAGTATGGGTGTAAAGACAGACATTTAGACCAATGGAATAGAATAGACAACACAGGCACTTGGGTTGTTTCCACATCTTTGCACTTGATCAACACTTAAGTGCACATATAGTAATAATATTCATTGTGTGTTGGGCAGATGGGGAGGAGGGGTATATATACACCTAATGGGTGCGGTGAGCACCATCTGGGGGATGGACACGCTTGAAGCTCTGACTCAGGTGGGGCAAAGGCAATATATGTAACCTAAACATTTGTACCCCCGTAATATGCTGAAAAAAATAAATAAAAAAAAGAATAGAGAACCCAGGGAAAAAACACATATATCTAATGCATAATTGATATTCGACAAGTGTGGCCAAAACCATTTGATTGGGAAAGGATTATCTCATCAACTAATGATGATGGGATACCTGTAATTTAATATAAAAAGAATGATAATGAACCATTATACTATGTATAAAAATTAATTCACAATAGATCAAAGATGTAAATACAAGAGCCACAACTATAAAACTCTTAGAACAAAACATGATGATAAATCTTCATGGAGTCTGGCAATAGAATTGTAGATATGACACCACAAACACAAGCAACAAAAGATAAATAGACAAATTTGACTGTATGAAAATTTAAATCTTTTGCACACCAAAGGATTCTATGAAGTGAGTAAAAAAGACAACCTATAGAATGGGAGAAAACACTTGTAAATCACTGTTATGGGCTTAATTGTGTCCCTCGAAAATTCACATATTGAAACCCTAATCCCCAGTATCTCAATATGTGACTATATTTGGAGATAGAGCTTTTGACAAAGATAACTATGTTAAAATAAGGCCCTTAGGGTAGGCCTTAATCCAGTCTTGACTGTTGTTCTTATAAGAAGAGATTAGCATACACATAAAGAGACACCAAGAATGCCTATGCATAGGGGATATGGCAAGGAAGTGGCCATCTGCAAGCCAAGGAGAGAGGCTTCAGATGAAACTGGCTGACATCTTTATCTTGGACGTCTAATCTTGAGAACTGTGAGAAAATAAATTTATGTTGTTTTAAGCTGCTCAGTCTGCAGTATTTGTTATGGTAGCTTTAGCAAGCTAATGCAGTCATATATCTGATAGGGGTCTTGTGTCCAGTAAAACTATAAAGAATGCTTACAACTCAAGAACAAAAGACAAACAATCCAATTAGAAAAATAGGCAAAGGACTTGAACAGCATTTCTTCAAGAACAGAATACAAATGACCAATATGTACATGAATAAAATGCTTAATATGATGCAAATCAAAACCACAGAGATACCACTTCACAACCACTAGGATGGCTATGGGTATAATCAGAAAACAAAATGAAAAAATAACAACTGTTGGTAAGGAATGTGGAGGAATTAGAAACCTCTTACATTACTAGTGGAAATGTAAGAGGGTACAGCCAGTGTGGAATAATTTGGCAATTCCTCAAAAAGTAAAACACAGAATTTCCATATGACCTAGCAATTCCACTTCTAAGTATATATCGAAAAGAATTAACAGCAGATGTTCAAATAAAAATGTTCATATCAGCACTCACAATAGCTAAAAGGCAGAAGCAATCCAAATGTGTATCAACTGATTGATGTATAAACAAATGTCATACATCCATATATCCATACTCCATGTTTATACTGATGTATAAACAAATGTCATACATCCATACTCCATAGTGGAGTATTATTCAGCCATAAAAAGGAATCCATGCTATAACATCGATAAGTCTCAAAAACATTATGCTAAATGAAAAAGCCAGATATTAGAGGTCATATACTGTATGATTCCATTGATATCATATTCCAAAATAAGTAAGTCTATAGAGACAAGATACACATTAATAAATGGTTGCCAGAGGTGAGACCAGAAGGGAGAGAGACTAGTTCATGGATACAAGATTTCTTTGGGGGCTGATGAGAATGTTTTGGAATTAGATAGGGGTGACGGTTGTACAACACTGAATAAATACTAAATGACACCACGTTTTATAATTTAAAATAGTAAGTTTTATGTGAATTTCACCTCAATAAAAGTAAAGGCAGCAAATTCCAACAACATAGATGAATGTCACAAACATAATGGTGTGTGAATGAAACCAGACACAAACGAATATAAGATTGATTATTCCATTTATATGAAGGTCAAAAACAGGCAAAACTTCTATTCGTTTAGCAGTCTGAATAATGATTACCCTTGGGAGATAATTCCTGGAAGGTGACATTAAGAGGCTTCTAGGGTGCTAGTAATGTTTTGTTTCTTTATCTGGGTGCTAATTACACAAATCTGTTCTTTTTGAAAATTCATTGACTTGTAGAGTTAGAATTATGATACGTATACTTTTCGTATACTTTTCTGTATGTTATACTTCTATTTTAAAATGTACCTAAATAAGGACTGTAAATTACTTGAAATTAGAGATATTCAAGTTGTATGACATAGAATTGAAGCATCAGGTGGATATTTTAAGATGATCTTTCTTAGCCTAAGGAAGCTGTGAGTCTATGACTTGCTCCAAATCACAACGATAGCAACTGTAGCACTTTGAAAGAAAGAATTAGGGGGAGGTATACCTGTCTTGAGGGAAGGCCGTTTGGTCTGCTACCACAAGGCTTCCGGGATTTGCATTATCTAGGTGAACTCACTAAGCTCAATAGCCTCTTCCTTTGCCTTGTAAGTTTAAATATTTGACTGAATGAATCAAACTGATAACTCTAGGTTTCATGGTCCTTAGAAACCATACCAAGCTGACAGAACCTAGGAGGTAGTGATGTATCTACACTAGTGTCTCTATTTTTAAATTTACTGTGTGCAATATAGCTCAAAGGAGAGCATACCTTTTGCCCCGACATGATCAGTGCATTTTTTCCTAGTAGGAAGACAGTAAGAGAAACCAAATTATCCGAAAACTTCTTCAAGAATATGAAGTCAGAGCTAGGGAAGTTAACTACAGATGGTCCCCAACTTATGATGGTTTGACTTAAAATTTTTTCACTTTATGATGGTGTGAAAGTGATATGCATTCAGTAGAAAACATACTTACAATTTGAGATATTCAACACTATTATAAAATAGGCTTTGTGCATTAGATGATTTTTACCAACTGTAGACTAATGTAAATTTTCTGAGCATGTTAAGGCTGTACTTAGCTATGATGTCTGGTAGATTAGATTAGGTAGATTAGGTAGATTCATTACATGAATTTTTTGATTTAACAATCTTTTCAATTTATGATTGGTTTATCTGGACAAAACCCCATCATAAGCTGATGAGCATCTGTGTATGGTTTTAACATACGATGGCATTTGGGTCAAATATTAATAACACCAAGTGTCAACAGAGATTTACAGATGAAGGTACTATCGCCCCTGATGAACAATGTCCTTTGCATCAGTAAGTCTCTTTTTTCATGCTTCTTTCACTCAACAACCCACCTGAGCAATATGTTACACATTCTCTTTATAGACATGTTAAAGACTTCAGTTGATTATAGCCTTGGAATCTTTAATCCCATTCGATATCACCTGTTGTGTTTTAATATGATAGGTTTATCTCTTAGAGTAACTCTGTTTCCCAATCAAGGTACCAACTAAGTGCCCTAGAACCAGGGCTGGGATCCTAGGGGGATTTCCTCAATAATAAAAAGGTTATATACAGGGTAGAAAATGGCAAAATAAGAATCCCTCCCCCCTTGATTCCTACTGAAAAAAAAAAACACTGAAGAATACAAAATAGAGAGGAAAATTTTATCTACTGAACTACAGAAGGTAATAAATGAAAATACTACTAAAACATCCCACTGATTTCCCTAAGTGAGAGGCATGAGTGAGCTTCCAGAACAGCAAGGAACACCTCATTTGATGTCTGATAACATTTTCCCTTATGCTCCCCCTCAGCCCCAGTGATGTTTTCCAAGAAAAGTTGAGAATAGAGGCTGGATAAGAGGTTAAAAGAGAAAGCACTCCACTAATCAGAGACATATTTTCCTTCCTGGAACTAGCCTGGGAAAAAGTCAGAAAAGAAAAAAATCTCAGGACTCCAGGGACACCATTAAAACACCACATGCAGGCCAGTCGCGGTGGCTCAAGCCTGTAATCCTAGCTCTCTGGGAGGCAGAGGTGGGCGGATCATTTGAGCTCAGGAGTTCGAGACCAGCCTGAGCAAGAGCGAGACCCCATCTCTACTATAAATAGAAAGAAATTAATTGGCCAACTAATATATATAGAAAAAAATTCGCCGGGCATGGTGGCACATGCCTGTAGTCCCAGCTACTTGGGAGGCTGAGGCAGCAGGATTGCTTGAGCCCAGGAGTTTGAGGTTGCTGTGAGCTAGGCTGACGCCACAGCACTCACTCTAGCCTGAGCAATAAAGTGAGACTCTGTCTCAAAAAAAAAAAAAAACACCACATGCAGAGTAGCAGATCATGGTATATTCCCCTTCGGTCTTGATTAGTTATGTTGAGTTCATTGACTAGAAGACTCCTGCCTTGATGAATTGGCTGAATTCCAGGGAAGGAAAGAGAAGGGTACTAAACACTGAACTTTGTCATTTCTAAGTTCCCCATACCAGCTACATATTGATCAACCTGGATGTAAAAACATAAGAAGTTGATTTAAAAATGCTGGACATGTTTTTGAGAAGGATTAAAAACCAAACAAAAGATTCTAAATAAAATATTAGCAAATCAAATCCAAGAGCACAAGGATGAGTCAACATACTAATAATGTAATTCAACATATTAGTGTGTCAAAAAATTTTAAAAATGATTATTCTGAGAGATGCCAAAAAGCATTTAACAAAATTCATTATCTATTCCTGACTTGAAAAACATTAACTCTGGAATAAAAACATCAATGTTCTTAATTTGAAAATTAAACAGCATTTATAAGAAACCAACTGCAAAGATATTTAAAGTTGAAACATGAAATCCATTTCTTTTCTTTTCTTTTTTTTTATTGAGACAGAGTCTCACTTTGTTGTCCGGGCTAGAGTGCTCTGGCATCAGCCTAGCTCACAGCAACCTCAAACTCCTGAGCTCAAGCAATCCTTCTGTCTCAGCCTCCTGAGTAGCTGGGACTACAGGCATGCACCACCATGCCCAGCTAATTTTTTCTATATATTTTTAGTTGGCCAATTAATTTCTATTTTTAGTAGAGACGGGTCTCGCTCTTGCTCAGGCTGGTTTTGAACTTCTGACCTTGAGCGATCTGCCCTCCTCGGCCTCCCAGAGTGCTAGGATTATAGGAGTGAGCCACCGTGCCAGGCCAGAATCCATTTCTAATATTAAGTAAGGAACAAGACAAGTATGTCTCCTATTCCCTCTGCCATTCAACATTATTCTGAAAGTTCTAGTTAATGCAAAATGGAAAGGAAAAGAAATAAGAAAGAGATTCAGTAACTATCAACTTTTCTATATACTAGCAATAATCAATTAGGGAGTGTAATAGGGCAAAAAGTTTCCATTAACAAGAGCTATAAAATATCTAGAAATAAACCAAAGAAAACTTAACAATAAAGTTACAATAAATAAATAAATAACTTTATAAAACCTAACTGAAGGACATAAAATAAGACAAATGGAGAAACATACCACATCCTTTGATGAGAAAACCCAATTCTGCAAAAATGTTTGTTCTCCCTACATTAATCTACACATTTAATGTAGTTCCTCTCAAAATCCAATGGCATTTTAGGTGGTGCATGATATATTTGTTCTAAATTTCTTTTGGAAGAAAAAATGCAAGAGAATGGCCAAAAAGACTTAGCAAAAGAACTACCACTAAGAGGGGGCTTCCTGTACCAGATATCAAAAATACTACTACAGTACTTATAATGGTCTGCAACTGGTAGAAGAATAGATATCACTGGAAAAGAACAGAGACTGAAGAAACAGACACATGTAAGTAGAGAGATTTTGTATAAGATGAATATAAGATTTTGAATCAATGGGGAAAAGATAGGTTGTACAAGAAATGATGTTAGGAAAATTGGATATCTGTTTGGAACCAAAATTTAATCCCTACCTTTAACTATAAACAAAAACAAAATCCAGATGAAGTAAAAATTTAAACATAAAAATGTAGAAGCTCTAAAGGAAGAGACTGAGGGATTTGTACACAAAAAACTAGAAAACTAAGTGGCAACTTTCAACAAAGTTAACAGCCAAATGATTAATTGGGGAAAACAAGGTATGGGGTCAATATGAAAGACAAAGAACTAATATACTTAATACATAAAGATCTCTTTGTATCAATGCAAAAAAAATCTAATGCCATAATAGAAATATGGACTAATTCTGAACAGTTTATTCATATAAGAAATAAAAATGGTCATTAAACATGTAGGAATTTTTAACCTCACTCATCAAAACATGGAATATAAAACAACAAAGATATATTTGTTTGCATACTAAATGGTCACAGATGGGAACAGAAGCAATTTTGAGAAAGAAATAGGAATTCTATATTTTTTGTAGGGGTCTAAATGGGTACAACCTCTCTGAAAGGCAATATAGAATAATCTATTTATACTTTAAGTGTGCAAACTTTTTTACCCAGTATTCCACTTTTAGGAATTTATTTTACAAAAGTAACTGAAGAAGTGACCAAAGTTAAACGTACAATTATGATAACCAGAGCAATGTTTATAAGGAAAAATAGAGAACAGTCTAAAGTCCATTAATAGAGATAATAAATGATAATGTATACATACATTGTAATGTTATGTAACCATTGGAAAGAATAAAGTAAATCTCTGTTTACCGACTTGGAAAAATTATACATATATATTAACTAAAGTGTTAACACATTCCCTCCACCCTCCCTTTGTCCTGGGAATTGAATGTGGGTGAGGAAAGGGCTTTCATCTTTACTTTATACATTTCTGAAATTATTTTTTGTTTTTATAAGAAATATATGCCACTTTTTATACTTAGTAAAAATCTGGAAATAAAAAATAAAATGTTTATAATATAGAGTTAAATTTAAAAGGAAAGATTTAAAAAACAGCATTTATAGTACATTTTAAAAATGTATATATTAAAACTGCATCAAACTGGGGGAAAACATCAAATTTATAATAGTAGCTATCTCTGGTTATGAGTGTTTTTTCTTATTTTTATAATATTTTACATTTTAAATTTATTTTATAATGAGCATATATTGTTTGTATCATAATTACCATGAATTGGAAAATTGCAAATCAAATGAAAGCAGCTACATGCATGTGAACATTTATGGCAGCTTTTTTCATAATCTCCAAAACTGTAACCAACCAACATGTCCTTCAATAGATGAACGGATAAACAAGTTGTGGTATACCAATAAAGTGGAATATTGTTCAGTGATTAAAAAGAAATGAGGTATCAAACCACAAAAAGACATCAGTGAATCTACCATTCCCCTACTACCCCCAGTTCATGGAAAAAAAATGTCTTCCATGTAGCTGGTCCCTGGTGCCATATAGGTTGAAGACCACTGCTATATGATACTGGTAAATACATGATAATATGCATTTATCAAAATTCATAGAATTTCACAGCACAAAGAGTGAATCTTGATATACAATTCTTAAAAAATTCATTTAGGAGGCTGAAGGACACGAGGGATGGAATATAGAATATGACAAAACTATTTAAGTGTATTAAAATGTATAAACAACCTCACTAAAGGTTGTGGGAAGAAAGGTGCTGATTTAAGTAACTTGGAAATCAGTGGAGTCTGTAAGACTACAAGCAAAAGAAATTGTACATAAGCTCTCTACTTTATTTGATAAAATTGTTTCCCATGGTTAAATATTCTTATACTGCTATTCATGTGTACTGGAATTGAACAATTAAGTAAATGGATGGCAGATGGTGGAAGCCAGGTTTCTCATTGCTGCAGGTGACAGGTTACAGATAAGTAAGGGCAGGAAGCTTGAATGAGTCCCCTGGTAAACGTGAGACACAGGCCAAAGGGACATCCTAACACCCCAACCCAAACCTGCTCCTGGGGCTAGGCAGGAATTACTCCATTGATTTCTGTTTTAACAGCGTGGATCAACAGAATGGGGAGCAGGTTGCCTCCTCTCAGAGGGCAAGCTCAGCCATACCCAAATTTAGGTGTCTCCTGATCATGGTTTCTCAACTAATATGTCAGTCTCAACCTGATGTAAAAGTCTCCTTTAATGAGCAGGGTTTGTTTTAATGTTGTATGTCTGCTCTCTCCTCCCCATCACCCCCACTTGGTGGTAACTTTTACCACCCCCAAGTGGTAAAAGTATGTATGATACCACATACCTGAAGCAGAGGCCAAAAGAGCAAATAAGGAAAGCCATCTTGGGGGTAAAGTTCTCCTGCTGGGCTTACCCCTGGCCCTAGCTCCCTTCCCACTACCTCATCCTGTTGGCTCACAAAGCCAGTGATATAAACTTACCCGACCCAGCTGTCCAGTATAAGTTTAGAGAGGACAACAACCCACTGAACAGTGAAAGGATACAAGAATAGCTCCACTTTTATTAGAGGAGTTGAGATAGCAGGTCAGGATACGCCCTTCTTGATTCAATGATGAATAAATGGATAAATTGTGGATCAATAGTATATGAAAAAAACTCAAAACAAAAACAGAGCTTGTAAAAGCAACGTGCAACATAATAGGAGGAAATTACATCACATAAAAGATGGAGGAATAACAGTTAAAAGTAATAAAAAAGAGGTCAAAACAGTTATAAACACCTATTAATAAGAAAGCAGAGAAATGGTAGACTTAAAAAATTAAAGATGTGTATCTTTTCAGAGAGAAAACAAAATATATTAAAAAGTAGATAAACGTTTGGCAAAGCTAATTAAGGAATACTTTTCCTTGACTGTTTGAAAGAAATTCATCTGACAAAACTGTCTAAGCCAGGCCTTGGACAATACCCAGTTTCTCCTATGGCAATTGATTTGTTGCTATTTTCTATGCCTCCAGTTTTAGTATTTATTTCCATAACAAATCACTCATGTTATTAAAATTCTTAAATTTATCATGGCAGATACTGCCTTTGTGATTATGTCAAACACCCAGCATCATACAGCAGCAAAATAATAAATCACCATTTCCTAAATTGGGGTTCTGAGGAACAATAATAGGCCAAATGCTACTGTGTCTAATAGGAAAAAAAAAGTGGCTCCTTATTCAAATAAGTTTGGGAAATGCTGAGTTAGACAAAGTTAGTTTTTTTTTAAATAACTGAAGAATCTACTCATTTTTTAAAAAAATAATACAAGCCAACATTTACTGTACAGTGAATCTCCAAGAGGGATTTTAGTATACAGCATTTTGCAAACTTATTTGCCCATCTCCCAGAGGAATCACACAAAACACATTTTTGAATTGCTACAGCAAACATATTCTGGTTAAAATGAGAAACAAGACAAAAATACCAATGCCACCTTTATTACTTAGCACTGTTGTTGAAATATTTAACCTATGCAGTCAGAAACTATGCTATAAATTTTGAAAAGAAGGAGGACATATAATTATAACATCACTGATATGATTGCTTATCAGGAAAAACTCAAAAGGATCAACTGATTATCTCTGAAATAGATTTCAATAAATTGCCAATTTAAAATAATCTTTGAAAATAAATTCTTCTCTTATATAGCAAAAATGACCACACAGGTAAAACACTTAAGAGCTCCCATTAGCAGTATCAATGTGTTCCCTATATGTATTACCTAGAAATACATTTGTTACAAATTATATAGGATTTAAATAGATAAAATTCTCATGAAGGATACGGAAAGGTTTTTTTTTTTTTTTCCTACAATGAGGCAACATATCATGTTTCTGGAAAATAATGCAATTCTGTAGTCCTCACCGTCATATCAACTTAAGACAATCCAACCAAATTCCCAATTTATTTTTTTGGGAAACCCTATTAATTGTAAAGTTCATCTGGTAAAATAAACATGTCAAAAATTGTAAAAAAATTTTAAGATAAAAAAGATCAATAGGAGGATTCCCCCTAACAGTTATGAAATTGTATTTCTAACTCAATAACTATAGGCTGGTGTACTGGGGCTACATTGTTCAGTGGAACTAAAGAGAATTCAAACACAGAATAAAGCATATATATGCATGACATTTCAAATTTGGAGGGAAGAGACAAATATCGGCTAACAACTAGGTAACTCTTTGGGGCAAAAATAAATAAATAAATAAAATACCAAAATCAAAATAATTCCACATCGGGCAAATATAATTTTTAAATAAAACCATAAAAGTTAGAGAAATACAGGATAACATTTTTATAATCTTAGGGAAGGATAACCCTTCTAAACATGATCCTAGGGCCAGAAGGCAAAAAGGAAAAGATTTATCCATTTTTAAATTTTTTATTTTTTTTAGCCATTTTTAATGCATTTTCCCCTGTGCACAAGAGAAATAACTGATGAAGTCAAAAGATACATTTTCCTTTATACATAGCAGTTAAAAGTAATGCAAACATCACATGACACTTTCAGTGAAAGTTACATTTCCAATTACAAATCAAAATGCATATTAAGATTTCTTTTATGGGAGAAGTTGAGAAGGAAGTGTTAGCTAAAAAGCACTTTCCTGGCATTACTACACTGATCCTTAAGGCTGCACAAAGATTAAGGTCATATACAGTCAATCTGCAAATGTTGACACACTATTACACTGTAAATTTTCTGTACAATTAAATGTATACTTAGAGATACCAGAATAAACATTTCTACTATATTTTAACTGAACTTGCCTAGCCAACATATTCACTGAGTTTATCAAAGATGCTGTAAGATTCTACAACATTGTGAGACATACCTAGCTCCAGAAATATTTCTTGTATTCTTTCTCATTTTGGTTACATATGTTATGCTCAGAGATTCTATTGTAATATTTTTAGATGTACAGTACCAATTGTGCTTACTGTACTGTGTACAAATATAGCAAAAAAGATCAATGAATGGTATAAATCTTACAGCATTTTGCTAGCAAAAATACATGCCAAAGTCACAATAAGCAATACTGTACCACAAATTAGAGAGTTTCATATAATTTGCTTCTGTTCTTAATATCTTCATTCTACATTAAATTACTATCATATGCTAATGTTTAAAATGCAAATAAACTGGACATCTGTAGGACAAAACTTGTTCACTCGACTGTGAAGGTTGATACCTGTTTCCAAAAATCACAATAAAAGCATAATAAACAGAAGTGTTTGCATGCAACACCTTTGAGTGAAACAGCATTGATTCCCATCATTCAAAACAGAGAAGGAAGGAAACCAAAGGAAAGAAAGGAAGGAAGGAAACAAAGAGGGAGGGAAGCAAGGAGGAAGGGAGAGAGAGAGAGAGAGAGGCAAAGAAGGGAGGGAGGGAGGAGGAAGGACTCCACCTTAAAATGCATCATATTAGATTTATAACTAGACAGATTTAAAAGAATCAAAATGAAAGTAAAGCACGATTTCATATGTCTCTAAAGATTTAAGAGCCATTATCAAAAATAAGATACATTTTTTTCAAGGTACAGAAATGTAATTATGATGGCTGAGACCCCAACAGCCTCTCAATGGCTGCATTGATGTCGCCTCCTGTTGCTATTAGGGCCTGTAAGTTTGCTTCACGGTTTAAGAAACCCATTGCGTTGAGCTGTTCCAGTTGTTGTTGAAATCTGACTTCCGGATTCGGCAGCTGTGGAGGGCTTGCTCCAGCCAGAGCCTGAACCATTTGCTGAATGAACTGCTGGTTGGGTCCAGATTCTGATGTTGGACTTGTGGTTTCACTGGGTGCAGAGCTGGCCACGGTGGGCCCAGTGGTACCACCAGAGCTGGTGGAGCCAGAGGGGCCTGCGGGGCCAGTGGGTCCTATGGGCCCAATGGGGCCTATGGGGGTAAAAGGAACTATAGGGCCTATTGGGCCTATGGGAGTGACTGGGCCTACAGGACCTATGGCGGTTCCCAGAACCCCCACCCCCACACCTGGAGTGAAGCTTGGAATGAGGCCAGGTGCTTCAGTAGCTAATGTCTGTAGCCCCTGCTGGATCTGCATTAAAGCCTGCATTGCTCTTGGGTTTGACATGGCTGATAGTGTGTCTGGATTCTGCATCTGCTGCAGGAAAGCTGGGAGCTGTGGACGCATCTGCTCCTGTAGCTGAGGATTTGCAGTAAACAGCGGGCTATTCAGCATCATCTGTGCAGCCAAATCTGGATTCTGGCTCAGTGACTGCATCATGCTTCTCATGTAGGGCGCAGACAGCATATTCTGAATCAGCTGGGGGTTTTCAGTTATCTGTTGCAGCAAGCTCTGCATTCCTGGAGTACTGAAGATGCTGGCAACATAATTAGCTGCAGCCATGGTGTTCCCAGTAGCACTGTTGGAGCTATTGCCAGACCCACTGCCAGGGCTCGTGGTCGTGCTGGTGGTAGCAGGACTCTGGGTAGCCAGCGGTGGCGCCCATGGATTGGGTAGTGGATCTCGGTTTTCTGTACGGGAAGGCTGTGTACCTTCCCCGGAGGAGGAACTGTTCGCCACCGAGACAAACGGATTACCCCCAAACTGCTCTTGTGCAGCATTCAGCATAGGTTCTTGAATGTCAGTATACATGCGCCGTAAAGCATTATAGCCACCTGGGATGCTTTCGAGATTGCTAAGAGCCAGGTCTTGATTTCTCATCATCTCTTGCATCATGGCTGGATTCCTGGCGATTTCAAGGGTCTGCCTCATTATATCTGGGTTGTTGAGCAGGTGACTAATTTCTGGGTTTCTCTGAATCAATTGTTGCATCTGTGGATTGGCCATAATGAGCTGCCTCATCAAATCGGGATTTGAAAGCATGCTCTGAACAAAGGGATTTTCCATGATTTGGATCATCATCTCTGGGCTGGCCATCAGCTGCTGCTGCATCTGGCTCTGAAGCTCAGAGAAGCTGGTAGAGCTCAAGCCCAGGCTGCTAAGGCCTGCAAGTCCTCCCAGGCTCCCCAACCCAAACGGGTTGCTATTTGTGGAAATAGGTGTGGAGTTACTCCTGGGAGTTGACGCAGAGGTAGTATTAGTTCCTGCGGCATTGCTAGGCTGCGTGGACTGGCCCTGAGGTCGGTTCTGGCTTTTGATAACAAGGTGAACCGTCAGTCCATCATGGATACCATGCTGGATCAAGGTATCTTGATCTTTTAAGATTTTTCCAGCAAAAATCAGCACTAGTTGATCGGTTTGGGATTTGAAGCGTTTCGAAATCGCTTCCTTAAACTGCTGGATCGAGCTATTCTCGGGCACCGCGAATTCCTCTTTCTCTTTGGGGGTCTTCACAGTGACTTTGATGATTTTGGGCTCAGCCGGTGCAGCGGCTGAACCTTGGGCCGCATCAGGGCCGCGGGAGGGGCGCGGGGGGCCGCTGCTCTCGCCGTTCTCAGCCATGGCGGCCTCAGTGACGCAGGCGGGCAGGGAAGGCGCGGGCGAGAGAGAGAGCGAGCGAGCCAGGGAAGGAAGAAGGAAGGAGGCGCCGCCGCAGCGGGCTGGGTCGGACCTGGCGGGGAGCGCGGAGCACTGTACCTCAGTGATGAAGACTGCGGTTCCCTTGTCCTCCAGTGGAGAAAGGGCTGGGCGTAGGCCGCAGGCTAAAAGTCTCCGCGCTCAGGTCTCTGGGCCGCCGCCGCCGCCGCCGCCGCCGCCGCCGCCACCACCGCCGCCTTGTGATCAGACCAAGCGCATTCCCAGCAACTCCCGCAGCCGCTCCGCCCGCTCCTCCCCGCCCCTTCCCCTCCCCCACTCTGCGCTTGCTTCCCCGCCCCCTCTGCTGACGCAGCGCCAGGCCCAGATTGATAGATTTGGCTTGGTCAAAGTCAAAAACTTAAGCACTAGAAAGAAAACGGAGAAATGGAGACAGAGAAACAAAGAGAGAAAGAGGAGAGTAAAACAGTACAAGACGGGCAAAGCAGAGAGAGTGGGATGGAGAAACGGAAGAGGGAGAGAGCCAGCTTCTGTAATCGACATTGAAAGGCCAATGGAGAATATATATTAGCATTCTGTAAGGTAGCGAAAGGATGAAAGCCTGAATGGAAGCGATCCCACGTCAAAGGCAAAAAATGAATAATAAAAAACTCCCACAAAGCAAAAAGGAAAGAGGAACAGCCCCAATGGGGGGAGGGGAGAAGACCAGGCAGGAGAGTGCATTTTACAAAAGGAGTGCAAAAGGCAAATAGACATAAAAAGGCGTAATTAATCTGACTAGTAATAAAAGAAATTCAAATTAAAACAATGAAATTCCACTTTGGGGTTATAATATTGACAAAGATGAAAAATAATAATAAACCTTGCTGACAGCTGAGAAAATGCACTCTCAGGCTAGCTGAAGTGTGAATTGTTATAATCATAGGGAGAATTGAAAATATATATCAACATTTTAAATGTTTCCACCTTTCTTTAGAAATGCTTCATCTAGAAACTTCATATAAGAAAATAATCAGCCAAGGACACAAAAGTATGTGTGTACAAAATATATATGCACTGTAGCATATAAAAATATTATTTAAATATTATAAATGTGTTTACATGTAATTAGACAAACACGATATTACTATACCATAAAATAATATGCATTATGTTTAAAAAATGAATGGTTGATATAAAGCATCTCTAAAGATATACATGAAATAAACTGTAGTTACAGATAAATCACAGAGTATTTTCACATTTTGCTTTATATATTGCTGTACAGTTAGAAACTATACAAGCATGTATGATTTAATATAAAAAATACAATAAATAAAGCTTTATTTTAAAATTAATTTTAGAACAGTTTGTTGTATATGTAAACTGTATGTGTATATGTAAAAAATCTGGAAGGCATTACACTACTATGCTAATGGTGATTATTACTGAGTGCCAAAATTATGAATAATTCTTATTTTCTATTTTATAAGATTTTTAATATCTGGATGGTTTTTATAAGTGTGTCTTGCAGAAAGGTATTTTAGGGGAAGAATATAGATAGAAATTGACAGGCACACAATAGTAGTGGCAGACATTGACATATTTACTTAATTTCATTATAGATTAAGTAAGAGCAACAAAGATATAGCAGTCCTGAGAAAGAGAACTTGAAACAAAAGAAATAATTTCAAATGTACCTGTATATTTCTGCATATACAGAAAATCCTTCTCTGACTCCAAGTATCCAGGGAACATTTAATAGCATTTCCAAGACATTAGGTGACAAACACCTTAATAAATTTCAAAATAAGAAAAATACACAGGTATATAATATCTATCAATAGAGGAATGGATTAATATAGTATGATTACTATGATTAACAGGATACAGAGGTAAAAGAATAAACTAGCTTTAAAAATATTAATATAGATCTCAAAAACCTAATTAATTAGTAGCACATACCAAATAACATTCTAGTGGTATTTATAGATGCATTTATATGTATATATGAAATATTTTGTTAGAAATATACCAAACGTGCCCCTAGGAGGAAGAGAAAATGGAATAAAATATAGGACAGTCATTAAAGAGAACTTGACTTAAGTCTATAAAAATGCATTTTTATCTTTAAAACGCAAGCAAATATGGTAAAATATAAGCAATAGTTAATTCTAGGTGGTGACAATATGAGTATTTGTTATAATACTGCTGTATTTTCTCAAAAATATAAATAAAATATTAAGAAAATATTATAAGTCATCTTTAATTTCAGTAGAACAAAGCTAGATATTAGTAATGAAAGCATGAACAAAAAATCTCAACCATTTGAAAATTAAAATAAAACTGAATACTGAAACTGAACAAAGTATAAAGTAGAGTCCTTTTTAGAAGTGGGGCATGGTGGCTCATGCCTGTAATCCTAGCACTTTGGGAGGCCATGATGGGAGGACTGCTTGAGGACAGGAGTTCAAGACCATCCTGGACAACAGGGAGACCTCATGTATACAATTTTGTTTTTAAATTAGCCGGGCATGGTGGCACATGCCTATAGTCCCAGCCACTAGGGATGCTGAGGCAGGAGACTCAAACTCCCTTGAGCCCAGGAGTTTGAGATTGCAGTAAGCTATGATGATGCCACTGCCTCCCAGAGTGCTAGGATTACAGGTGTGAGCCACCCCGCCCAGACGATCATGTGATTTTTTGATATTTTATTACAAACTTTATCAATTTTAATGTTTTAAGTTTTCGATGAAATAAAATGTACATTCTAGTAGTTGAACACACATGCCTTCGCTTAGTGCCTGGGCTATAGAGTTAGACCTTGTCTCAAAAACAAACAAACAAACAAACCACAAAGTTCTTTTTAGAATAAATTTACAAAAATTACAAAAATAAAATTTACAAAAAAAATAACAAAAATAAATTTCCCTATTCCTGATCTGTGCACTTTGTTAAGAATATAGATTTCTAGGCCTCCACCCCAAACCTAGTGAAATAAATGGTATGCAGGAATCTGTATTCTTATCAAGCTCCAGTTTAATAATATTTGAGTTATGTAGTAGTATGTAGATGAACTCAGAGTTAAATTTATACACTCAAAGACCTTAAATACCAAACAACAAAGTGAAAATAAGCAAATTTGGTATTCAAATAAAGAGGACAAAATAAAAACGAAAAAAGGAGGGAAATGGAGTGTCAACTACAAAATGATAAAAACAAATGTTAATAAATTAACAGGAAAAGTAAAATTTGTTAAGTAAATCTAAGAAATTATTTAATGAAATAAGCCATATACGTAAACCATTATTATTAATAGCTGGTGATTCTCTTAGCTTACAATTCATTTACCAAAGTACACGGGGGGGGGGGGGGGGGGCAAAGGCACACTCACACACCCCTCCTTGCTGAAACCTCACACAAGCACATTTCTTTGAATTCTTTTCCTTTATGTTATAAATCATGTGATTTTTGTGTGTGTGTGAGACAGAATCTCACTTTGTTGCCTGGGCTACAGTGCCCTGGTGTCAGCCTAGCTCATAGCAACCTCAAATTCCTGGGCTCAAGCAATCCTTCTTTCTCAGCCTCCAGAGTAGCTGGGACTACAGGCATGTGCCACTATGCCCGATAATTTTTTCTATATATTTTTAGCTGTCCAAGTAATTTCTTTCTATTTTTAGTAGAGACGGGGTCTCGCTCTTGCTCAGACTAGTCTCGAACTCCTGAGCTCAAATGATCCACCCGCCTCGGCCTCCCAGAGTGCTAGGATTACAGGTGTGAGCCACCTCGCCCAGCCAATCATGTGATTTTTTGATATTTTATTACAAACTTTATCAATTTTAATGTTTTAAGTTTTCGATGAAATAAAATGTACATTCTAGTAGTTGAACACACATGCCTTCGCTTAGTGAAAAGCACAGCATTAATGAGTTGAAATTTAAAGGAAAAACAATAAGACAAATATAAAAACTAGTATTGTGTGAGTATATTTAATCACAGATGTAGGGGATATTTTTAAAAAATTATGAGAAAATACTTTGTATAAATATGGGCTAATAACAAAGAAAAGCTGATGATTGTATTACTTTGCTAGGAAGATATGGCCATGTGTCCAAAATATATTTAAAAATTAGAAAACCTTAACAAGCCATATCAAAGACATATAAGAAAATGAACAAGAAATTAAATAATTAGCTATTTTTAAAACCAGTTTTTCTTGTTCATGGTGGCAGCTGAGCTTATGTTTTTACCACTTCTCTTAACCAAATCCGACTGAAGTGACAGAAATAAGATGAAAAAAGTAATAAACTCCTAACAATGTTGGAAACGTGGAAAGAGTGCCAGCAATCAACTGTCAAGTCAAATATTAAAATAAATTATCGATGAAAAATAAAATCATAAATAGTGCATAAAAATATTAGAGCAAGTATTTATGTAGCTGAGACATGGCGACAACCTTTCTAAAACAACAAAGAAAAATCACAAATGGAAAGATTAATAGATCTCATTAAATAAAGATTTTAAATTTCTATATGTCAAGAATACAAGAAAAATTAAAAGGTTAAAGGCAAACTAAAAATATACAACATATACATCACATAAGGTCTACCCATGCCATATCCACATTTCTTACAAATTAAGTTTTTACAAATGAACCCTCTGTGGTATAAATAGACAAAGGATGTTAACTAGTGTCTTACAAAAAGGAAAAAAAACATCAAAAGAACAGAGGGAGGAAGGAAGGAAGGAAGGAAGGAAGGAAGGAAGGAAGGAAGGAAGGAAGGAAGGAAGGAAGGAAGGAAGGAAGGAAGGAAGGAAGGAAGGAAGGAAGGAGAGAAAAAAAAGAAAAAATATTTTATCTTTTTAAAAAATTTCAGTATATTACAGTGGTACAAATGTTTAGGCTACATATATTGCTATTGCCCCCCAACCCGTGTCAGAGCTTCAAGCATGTCCAGCCCCCAGAAAGTGCGCTCCACACCTATTAGGTGTGTATACACCCATTCCCTGAACTCACGGTGGATAACAGACTTAAAGCTAAGGCATGAAAAATAAGAATTCTAGAAGAAAATATGATATCTTCTAGAAGTTTTTTTTTTCTTTTTTTTTATTTCAGCATATTATGGGGGTACAAATTTTAAAGTTTTGAATAATGCTCTTGCCCGCCTCCCACCACAAGTCTGAGCTTCAAGTGTGACAATCCCCCAGACTGTGCACATCTCACTCATTATGTATGTATATACCAGCCCCATCATTCCCCTTCCCACCTGCCCAATACCTGATAAATGTAATTCCTATGTGTCCACTTACATGCTGCTCAGTTAATACCAGTTTGCTGGTGAGTATATGTGGTGCTGGTTTTTCCATTCTTGAGATACTTCACTTAGTAGTATGGGTTCCAGCTGTATCCAGGAAAATACAAGAGGTGCTATATCACCATTGTTACTTAGAGTTGAATAGTACTCCATGGTATGCATACACCACATTTTATTAATCCACTCATGTATTGATGGGCACTTGGGTTGTTTCCACAGCTTTGCAATTGTGAATTGTGCTACTATAAACATTCGAGTACAGGTGTCTTTTTCATAAAGTGACTTTTGATCTTTTTTTTTTTAATTTCAGCATAGTATGGGGGTACAGATTTTAAGGTTTCCATAAATGCCCCTTTCCCCCCCTCCCCCCACAAGTCTGAGTTTCCAGCATGACCATCCCCCAGATGGTGCACATCTCACTCATTATGTATATATATACCCGCCCCCCTCCCCCTCCCCCCTGCCTAATACCCTATTACTGTAGTACCTATGTGTCCACTTAGGTGCTGCTCAGTTAATACCAGTTTGCTGGTGAATATATGTGGTGCTTGTTTTTCCATTCTTGGGATACTTCACTTAGTAGTATGGGTTCCAGCGACTTTTGATCTTTTGGGTAGATGCCCAGTAGTGGAATTGCTGGATCAAATGCTAGATCTATTTGTATCACTTTGAGGTATCTCCATATTTCTTTCCACAGAGGTTGAACTAGTTTGCAGTCCCACCAGCGGTGTAGGAGTGTTCCTATCTCTCCACATCCATGCCAACATTTATTGCTTTGGGACTTTTGTTTTTATTTTAGCCTATTATGGGGGTACAAGAGTTAAGGTTATGTATATTGCCCATGCCCCTCTCTCCACTCGAGTCAGAGCTTCAAGCGTGTCCAGCCCCCAAATGTTGCACATCTTGCTCGTTGTGTTTGTATATACCCATCCCCTCCCCCCCACCTACCTGACATGCGACAAATGTTATTCCTATATGTCCACTTAGGTGTTGATCTCTTCATACCAATTTACTGGTGAGTACATGTGATGCTTGTTTTTCCATTCTTGAGATACTTCACTTAGTAGAATGGGTTTCAGCTCTATCCAGGAATATACAAGAGGTGCCATACCACCATTGTTTCTTAAAGCAGAGTACTACTCCATGGTATACCTATACCACATTTTATTAATCCACTCATGTATTGATGGGCACTTGGGTTGTTTTCACAGCTTTGCAATTGTGAATTGTGCTGCTATAAACATTTGAGGGCAGGTGTCTTTTTTGTAGAGTGTCATTGGATCTTTTGGGTAGATGCCCAGTAGTGGGATCGCTGGAACAAACGGTAGATCCACTTGTATTGCTTTAAGGTATCTCCATATTGCTTTCCAAGGAGGTTGAAATAGTTTGTAATCCCACCAGCAGTGTAGGAGTGTTCCTATCTCTCCGCATCCATGCCAGCATTTATTGTTTGGGGACATTTTGATAAAGGCCGTTCTCACAGGAGTTAAGTGATATCTTGTTATTGTTTTGATTTGCCTTTCCCTGATGATTTAGAGATGTTGAGCATTTTTCATATGTTTGCTGGCCATTATTCTGTCTTCTTTTGAAAAGTTTCTGTTCATGTCCTTTGCCCATTTTTTGATAGGGCTGTTTGTTTTTTTCTGGCTGATTTTCCTGAGTTCTAAATAGATTCTAGTTATCAGCCCTTTATCAGATATGTAGCTTGCAAAAATGTTCTCCCATTCTGTGGGTTGTCTGTTTGCTCTCTTGACAGTTTCTTTGGGCATGCAGAAGGTTTTTAATATGATCAGGTCCCATGTGTTTATTTTTGTTGCCGCTGTGATTGCCTTGGGGTCTTCTTCATAAATTCTTCGCCTAGGCCAATGTCTAGAAGAGTATTTCCAACATTTTCCTCTAGAATTCAAATAGTTTCACACCTAAGGTTCAAGTCTGTTACCTAGCGTGAGTTGATTTTTGTGAGAGGTGAAAGGTGTGGGTCTTGTTTCAGTCTTCTACATGTGGCTATCCAGTTTTCCCAGAACCACTTATTGAATAAGGATTCTTTCCCCAGTGTATGTTTTTGTCTGCTTTGTCGAAGATTAATTGGCTATATGAGGATGGTTTTATATCTGGGTTCTCTATTCTGTTGCACTGGTCAATGTCCCTATTCTTGTGCCAGTCCCAAGTTGTTTTAATGACTATTTCCTTGTAGTATACTTTGAAATCTGGTAAATTGATACCTCCTATTTTGTTTTTATTGCCTAGGATTGATTGTGCTATATGGGGTCTTCTCTGGTTTCATACAAAGTGTAAAATTATTTTTTCTATATCTGTGAAAAATGCTGATGGTATTTTGATAGAGATTGCATTGACTATGTAGGTCACTTTGGGTAGTATAGACATTTTAACAACGTTGATTCTGTCAACCCATGGGCATGGTATATTCTTTCATCTGTTTACATCCTCTGCTATTTCCTTCCTCAGTGTTTCATAATTCTTCCTGTAGAGGTCTTTTACCTCCTTAGTTAAATCTATTCCAATGTACTTTATATCCTTTGTTGCTATTTTGAAGGGAATTGAATATTTGATTTGGTTCTCACTTTTACTGTTATTTGCATATATGAATGCCTTTGATTTATGTGTATTGATTTTGCATTCTGAGACTTTACCAAATTCATCTATCAATTCAAGGAGTCTCTTGGTTGAATCCTTGAGGTTTTATAGGTATAATATCATATCATCAGTGAAGAGTGAGCATTTGATCTCTTCTGCTCCCATTTGGACACCCTTAATTCTGCTCTCTTGTCTGATTCTTCTCGCAAGGACTTCCAGCACTATGTCGAATAGAAGTGGAGATAGTGGGCAGCCTTGTCTTGTTCTAGTTCTAAGGGGGAATGCTTTCAATTTTTCCCCATTCAGTATGATATTGGCTGTGAGTTTGTCATATATGGCTTGTATCATTTTTAGGTAACCCCCTTTTATGCCTATTTTGTTCAACATTCTTATCATAAAAGGGTGTTGAATTTTGTCGAATGCTTTTTCTGCATCTATTGAGAGGATCATATTGTCTTTGTTTTTGCTTCTGTTTATATGGTGAATTACATTTATAGATTTGCATATGTTGAACCATCCCTGCATCCCTGGGATGAAGCCCACTTGGTAGTGACGGATTATTTTCTTGACAAGCACCTGGATTCGATTGGCTAGGATTTTGTTGAGAATTTTTGCATCTGTATTCATAAATGATATTGGTCTATAGTTTTCTTTTTTTGTTGCATCCTTTCCTGTTTTGGTATCAGGGTTATGTTCCCTTCAATAAATGTGTTGGGGAGTATTCCCTCCTTCTCGATATTGTGGAAAAATTTCTGGAGAATAAGCACCAGTTCTTCTTTTTAGGTGTGGTAAAATTCTCGTGTGAAGCCATCTGTTCCAGGAGTTTTCTTTTTAGGAAGGTTATTCATTGCTGTTTCAATTTCAGTTATTGATATTGATCTGTTCAGGAATTCTATTTCTTCCTGGTTGAGCCTATGGAGGCTGTGTGTTTCTAAGAAATTGTCCATTTCCTCCACATTTTCCAGTTTGTGTGCATAGAGGTTTTTGTAGTATGCATACATTATATCTTGTATCTCTGTTGCATCTATTGTAATTTCTCCCTTATTGTTCCTGATGGAGCTTATTAGAGATTTTTCTTTTCTGCTTTTCGTATGTTTAGCCAAAGATGTGTCAATTTTGTTTATTTTTTTCAAAGAACCAACTTTTTGTTTTGTTAATCTTCTGTATGGTTTTCCTGTTGTCAATTTCCTTTAGTTTTGATTTGATCTGAATGATTTCACTTCTTCTGCTGGGTTTGGGGTCGGTCTGTTCTTTTTCTAGCTCTTTGAGACTATTCATTAGGTTGTCTATTTGTGATCTTTTCGACTTTTGGATATAGGCATTTATGGAAATAAACTTTCCTGTCAAGACTGCTTTAGATGTGTCCCACAGGTTTTGATAACTTGTATTTCCTTTGTCATTTAGTTCAAAGAATCTTTTGATTTCCATCTTGATTTCCTCGTTTATAAAGTGGTCATTCAGCAGAAGGTTGTTTAGTTTTCATTACTTTGTTTAGAAATGAGAGTTCTTGTTAGGGTTGATTTCTACTTTTATTCCATTGTGATCTGAAAAGATACATGGTATAATTTCTATTTTTTTACATAGTTTGAGACATGCTTCATGTTTTAGGGTATGATCAATCTTAGGGAATGACACATGAGCTGATGAGAAGAACGTATATTCAGTGGTTTGTGGGTAGAATGTCCTGTAAATGTCAGTTGGGCCCATTTGTTCTAGAGTTCCAATTTAGTCCATTATTTCTTTGTTGATTTTGTGTTTGGAAGATCTGTCCTGTGCTGTCAGTGAGGTGTTAAAGTCTCCGACTATTATGGTGTTGTTATTTATCCATTTGTTTAGAACAAGTAGAGTTTGCTTTATAAATCTGGGTGCACCAAGGTTGGATGCATATATATAGAGAATTGTTATGTCATCTTGTTGAATTGTACCCTTCACCATTATATAGTGACCTTCTTTGTCTTTTATTACTTTTGTTGATTTAAAAACTAAGTTATTTGTAATCAGCACCACCACATCAGCTTTCTTTTGGCTTCCGTTTGCTTGAAATATTGTTATCCACCCCTTTACCTTTAGTCTAACTACATCCTTGAAGGTCAGATGTGTTTCCTTAAGGCAGCAGACACTTGGCTTGTATGTTTTTATCCATTCAGCCAGCATATGTCTCTTAAGTGTGGAGTTCAAGCTATTCACTTTTATTCAGATAACTGATAGGTGGGGCAGATTTCTGTTCATTATGTTGGGTTGACTTTGTTGCTTTGTTTTCTCTCTGGAGCCATTGTGATTTCTGGGCTTTGATTGTTAGCTTTTGAGTAGAGTTACATTCGTAAGTGTTTATTATACTGATCTGTGGGTAACACTGTTTTGAGTACTTCTTGAAGGGCAGTTCTTGTCTCGGTGAATTCCCTCAGTCTTTGCTTATCTGAGAATTTCTTGGTTTCTCCTTCATATACAAAACTTAGTTTTGGAGGGAATAAGATTCTAGGCTGGGCATTATTCTGTTTCAGAAGAGTGAGAATGGGGCCCCAGTCTCTCCTTGCTTGTAAAGTTTCAGTAGAGAAGTCTGGCGTTGTTTGGATTGGCTTCCTTTGTATGTAACTTGCTTTTTACCTCTTACAGGTCATAGAAGGGCCTCTTTAGTTGATATTTTATTCAGTCTGATGACTGCATGTTGTGACATCTTCCTGTTTGCATTGAATCTCCCAGGGGTCCTTTGAGCTTCTTGAACTTGTATATCGAGATTTTCACTAAGGCCTTGGAAATTTTCCTCTATTATATCTTTGAATAACTTATCCAACCCTTGAGTGTTTTCTTCTTCCCCTTCAGGTAACCCTATAACACTCACATTAGGTTTCTTCACATAATCCCACATCTCTTGTAGGCTTTGCTCTTTTCTCTTGATTCTCTGCTCTATCTCTGTCACTGATTTATTTAATTGGAAGATGTTATCTTGAATCTCTGAGACTCTTTCTTCTGTTTGATCTACCCTGTTCTTGAGGCTTTCACTGTGTTTTGTAGTTCCCTGAAGTGATTCATTTCCAGGAGTTGGGTTAGACGTTTCTTCATTTTTTCAATATCTTTAGTGAATTTCTGTTCCAAGTCTTTTTGGGTTTTCTTTGTGTTGATTACCCAGTTTTTCTTCCAACTCTTTGAATTTTCTTACAATCCATGCTCGACATTCTTCTGTCATTTTACTGGTCTGATTTTGGTTGGTGTCCATTTCTAAGGGGCTGGTGTTCCTCTTTGGGGGTGTGCTTCCCTTTTGAGTTTTCATATTTTCAGAGTTCCTTCACTGATTTCTTCCCATCTGGATTAGTTGTTGTTTCTTTCCTTTAAGTTTTTGTTTGGGTAATGACACACCCTGTTTAGTCTCTGAGCCAGTAGGTGGTGTTTGTGTGTGGGATAGGACCACACCCTGTATGATGAGTTAATAGATGCTGTGAAAAGGGTGTGCAGAATGTCCTTCCTTTCAGTAGGTGGCGCTTGCTCGGAGGAGCAGGCTACACTTTTGTTTTCGTGTCTAGTAACCAGCTCTTGTTCCGCTGGAGAGGCACTCTAGTTCCGTAGGGACTTCCAGGTTATGTCCTTATTCTCCACCTCAGTGAGGGCTGGTATTGGAGTGAATCTGAGTCAATCTGGGTTGTTTAAGCCTGCCCTGAGGGACCACAAAAACTTTTAGCAGGGGTCAAAGTTCTGTTCTCTGCTTCCAGGACAAGTTGTCAGGGAGGAGCTCGAATGGACCCACTCAGTCAGAAAGTCTATGTGTGAGGGTAGGGCAATCTGAGATCTGCAGTCTGGAGCAGGCCTCACTTCTTTCCACCCTCAAAAACTCCACGGCTTCTCCTGGCCCTCTGCCAGCAGGACAGACCTTATGCCACTAGGTCTCCCAGGGTGTGATGTGGGCCGTGCTTGGGATGAGGGCTGTCCTCAAGCATGGTGATCTGCCCTTAAAGGCACACACACCTCAGTAGGCTGTTCACAAATATCCCTTCTGTGCCCCGGGCAATGCGAGACCTGGGTACACGGGATCTGATCTGCATTTCTGATCTCTGGGCCCCAGAATTAAATCCCTGACCCTACAAGGGAGAGGAGTGCAAGTCTCAATTCACCCATGGGAGCCCAAGTTGTGCCAATGTCTCTCAGCCTGAGGGTCTGCCCCGTTGTCCTGGAGTCACCAGGCCAGCAGCACCTGGGAGGGCTGGCAGGTAGGGAGCTCACAGTCTGAGTACCCATCAATCAGCTGAAGGGCCCCCAAAGGCAAGGTCCTGTTCCCAGGCGATGCCACTGGCTGGTGGCTGTATTGTCTCTTTCGGCAGCCGTGGTTAGGGTCAGGGAAGGCGAGAATGGAGCAATATGACACCTACCCCTCGGCTCCAGTCTGTGCACACAGAGGTGTCCTGAGGTAGTTGGGAGCCTGGTACTGAGTCCACTACAGGCCTAAGGCTCACTGGCGGTGGCTGCATCTGGCCTGGTGTCCACAGGTATCTCCTCCCACAGGGGAGCCAACCAGCAGTCCAAGATGCAAGGGAGGAAAAAGTTAACCGCTTCACCTACCCATGATGCTGGTCTCCAAGCTGCTTGCCAGGTCTCTGCTTCCAGTTCTTCTCTGCAATCTCCTGCTGTGGAGTCTCCGGTACCCTCCTTCCGAGGCTCGGCAGACGTATGCACATCTGCTTGCTTCTTTCATCTAATTTATTCTAGAAACTGTCTTTTTTGCAGAGACACTCTGTCTGCTGGTGTTTCTTGTGTGCCATCTTGCTCTGCATTCCGTTTTGAGACCTTTTGATAAAGGCCATTCTTACTGGAAATAAGTGATATCTCATTGTTGTTTTGATTTGCATTTCCCTGATGATTAGAGATGTTGAGCATTTTTTTCATATGTTTGTTAGCCATTATTCTATCGTCTTTAGAAAATTTTCTATTCATGTCCTTTGCCTACTGCTTTATAGGGTTGTTTGATTTTTTTAGCTGATTTTCATGAGTTCTAAGTAGATTCTAGTTATCAGCCCCTTATCAGATGTGTAGGATGTGAAAATTTTCTCCCATTCTATAGGTTGTCTGTTTGCATTCATGATTGTTTCTTTGGCTGTGCAGAAGGTTTTTATTTAAATCAGGTCCCATTTATTTATTTTTGTTGCTGCTGTGATTGCCTTTAGGATTTTCTTCATAAATTCATTGCCTAGGCCAATGTCTAGAAGCATATTTCATACATTTTCCTCTAGAATTCTAATAGTTTCATACCTTAGATATAATTCTGTTACCCAGGGTGAGTTGATTTTTGTGAGAGATGAAAAGTGGAGATCCTGATTCATCCTTCTACGAGTGGCTACCCAGTTTTCCCTGCACCATTTATTGAATAGGGATTATTGTCCCTAGTGGATGTTTTTCTCTGCTTTGTCGAAGATTAGATGGCTATATGAGGATGGTTTTATATCAGGGTTCTCAGTTCTTTTCCACTGGTCAATATTCGTATTTTTTGTGCCAATACCCAATTGATTATAATTACTACAGCTTTGTAGTATAGTTTGAAATCTGGCATATTGATACTTTCCATTTTGTTTTTATTGCCTAGCATTGCTTTTGAAATACGGGGTCTTCTCTGGTTCCAAACGAAGCATAAACTTACTTTTTCTATATCTGTGAAGAATGATGTTGGGATTTTAATAGGTATTGCATTGAATCTGTAGATCAGTTTAGGTACCATAGACATTTTAACGATGTTGAGTCTGTCGACCCATGAGCATGGTAGGGATTTCCCTCTGTTTACATCCTCTGCTATTTCCTTCCTCACCATTTCATAGATCTCTCTGTAGAAGTCTTTTACCTCCTTAGTTAAGTATATTCCCAGGTAGTTCATTTTATTTTTTGCTATTATGAAGGATGTTCAGTCTTTAATTTGTTTCTAAATTTGATTGTGGTTGGTATATATGAATACCTCTGATTTCTGTGTATTGATTTTGTATCCTGAGACTTTATTAAATTCACTTATCAATTCCAGGAGTTTCTTGGTTGAAACCTTGCGATTTTGTAAATATAATATCATATCATCAGCAATCAGTGAAAGTTTGATCTCTCCTGCTCCAATTTGGACACTTTTAATTGCACTTTCATGTCTGATTGCTATAGCCAGGACTTCCAGCACTATGTTCAATAGAAGTGGAGATAGTGAGCAACCTTTCCTGGTTCCAGTTCTAAGTGGTAATGCTTTCAAATTTTCCCATTCAGTATAATATTGGCTATGGGTCTGTCGTATTTGGCTTGTATCATTTTGAGGTATGTCCCTTCTATTCCTATTTTATTATGTGTTCTTACCATGAATGGGTGTGGAATTTTTAAAAGCTTTTTCTGCATCTATTGAAAGAATCATACGGTCTTTGTTTTTGCTTCCACTTATGTCATGAATTACATTTATAGATTTATGTAATTTGAACCATCCCTGCACCCTGGGATGTAGCCCACTTGGTCGTGAGGGATTATTTTCTTGATAAGCATTTGGATTCGATTAGCTAAGATTTTCTTGAAAATTTTTGCATCTATATTCATAAGGGATATTGGTCTGTAGTTATCCTTTTTATATTACATCCTTTCCTAGTTTTGGTATCAGAGTTATGTTCACTTCATAAACGGCGTTGGGGAGGTTTCCATTCTTTTTGATGTTGTGGAATAATTTCTGCAGGATAGGCACCAGTTCTTCTTTATAAGTGTGGTAAAATTCTGGTGTGAAACATCTGGGCCGGGACTTTTCTTTTCAAGGAGAATTTTAACTGCTGTTTCTATTTCAGCTCTTGATATTCGTTTGTTCAGGAATTCTATTTCTTCCTGGTTCATCCTAGGGGTGCTGTGTGTTTCTGGAAATTTGTCCATTTCCTCCTCATTTTCCAGTTTGTGTGCATGAAGGTTTTTAGTATTAGTAAATTTTTTAAAATTTTATTTTGACATATTATCGGGGTACAAATTTTAAGGTTTCAATAAATGCACTTTCCCTCCTCCCCCCACAAGTCTGAGTTTCCAGCATGACTATCACCCAGATGGTGAACATCTCACTCATTATGTACATCTCACCCCCCCTTCCCCCTCCCACCTGCCCAATACCCTATTACTGTAGTACCTATGTGTCCACATAGGTGTTGCTCAGTTAATACCAGTTTGCTGGTGTGTATAAGTGGTGCTTGTTTTTATATTCTTCAGATACTTCACTTAGTAGTATGGGTTCCAGCTCTAACCAGGAAAATATAAGATGTGCTATCTCAACATAGTTTCTCAGAGCTGAATAGTACTCCGTGGTATACATATACCAAATTTTATTAATCCATTCTTGGATTGATGGGCACTTGGGATGTTTCCACAGCCTTGCAATTATGAATTGTGCTGCTATAAACATTCGAGTGCAGGTGTCTTTTTTGTAGAGTATCATTTGATCTTTTGGGTAGATGCCCAGTAGTGGAATTGCTGTATCACATGGTAGATCCACTTGTATTGCTTTAAGGTATCTCCATATTGCTTTACACAGAGGTTGAACTAGTTTTCAGTCCCAACAGCAGTGTAGGAGTGTTCCTCTCTCTCCGCATCCATGCCAGCATTTATTTTTTTTGAGACTTTTTGATAAAGGCCATTCTCACTGGAGTTAAGTGATATCTCATAGTGGTTTTGATTGGCCTTGCCCTGATGATTAGAGATGTTGAGCATTTTTTTCATATGTTTGTTGGCCATTCTTCTATCTTCTTTAGAAAAGTTTATGTTCAAGAACTTTGCCCACTTTTTAATATGATTATTTGATTTTTTTTCTTGCTGATTTTTGTGAGTTCTAAGTATAGTCTAGCTATTAGTCCCTTATCAGATGCGTAGGATGCAAAAATTGTCTCTCATTCTGTAGGTTGTCTGTTTACTTTCATGACTGTTTCTTTTGCTGTACAGAAGCTTTTTAGTTTTATCATGTCTCATTTATTTATTTTTGTTGTTGCTGTGATTGCCTTTGGGGACTTCTTCATAAACTCTTTGCCTAGGCCAATGTCTAGAAGAGTATTTCCAACATTTTCCTCTAGAATTCTAATAATTTCAGATCTTAGGTTTAAGTTTGTTATCCAGCATGAGTTGATTTTTGTGAGAGGTGAAAGGTGTGTGTCCTGCTTCATCCTTATACAAGTGGCTATCCAGTTTTCCCAGCATCATTTATTGAAAAGGGATTCTTTTCCCCAGCGTATGTTTTTGCCTGCTTTGTCAAAGATTAGATGGCTATATGAGGATGGTTTTATATTCGGGTTCTCAGATCTGTTCCACTGGTCAATATTCCTATTTTCGTGCCAATACCAGATTGATTTAATTACTACTGCTTTGTAGTATAATTTGATATCTGGCATATTCATACCTCCCATTTCGTTTTTGTTGCCAAGAATTTCTTTTGATATTCGGGGTCTTCTTTGGTTCCATACGAAGCGTAAAATTATTTTTCTATATCTGTGAAGAATGTTGATGGGATATTAATAGGTATTGCATTGAATGTGTAGATCAGTTTGTGTACTATAGACATTTTAGTGATGTTGAGTCTGCTGACCCATGAGCATGGTATGGATTTCCATCTGTGTGCATCGTCTGCTATTTCCTTCCTCAGTGTTTCGTAGTTCTCTTTCTAGAGGTCTTTTACCTCCTTGGTTAAGTATATTCCTAGGTACTTTAATTTCGTTGTTGCTATTGTGAAGAGAATTGAGTCTTTGATTTGGTTCTTAATTTGTTTGTTTTTGGCATAGATGAATGCCTCTGATATGTATGTATCGATTTTATATCCTGAGACTTTACTAAATTCATTTATCAGTTCCAGGAATTTCTTGGTTGAATCTTTGAGTATTCTAAATATATTATCATAGCATCAGCAAAGAGTGAAAATTTCGTCTCTTCTGCCCCTGTTTGAATATATTTAATTCCACTTTCCTGTCTGATTGCTGTAGCAGGACTTCCAGGACTATGTTGAATAAAAGTGGAGATAGTCAGCAGCCTTGTCTGTTTCCAGTTCAAAGTGGGAATGCTTTCAATTTTTCCCCATTCAGTATGATGTTGGCTATGGGTCTGTCATATATGGCTTGTATCATTTTTAGGTGTGTTCCTTCTATGCCTATTCTATTAAGTGTTTGTATCATGAAAGGGTGTTGAATTTTGTCAAAAGCTTTTTCTGAATCTATTGAAAGAACCATGTGGTCTTTGTTTTTGCATCTGTTTATGTGATGAATTGCATTTATAGATTTACGTATGTTGAACCATCTCTGCATCTCTGGGATGCAGCCCAATTGGTTGTGATGGATTATTTTTTTGATAAGCGTCTGGATTCGGTTATCTAAGATTTTGTTGAAAATTTTTGTATCTATATTCATTAGGGATATTGGTCTGTAGTTTTCTTTTTTTGTTGCTTGCTTTCCTGGTTTTGGTATCAGAATAATATGCGCTTCATAAAAGGTGTCGGGGAGGTTTCCGTTCTTCTCGATGTTGTGGAATAGTTTCTGCAAGATAGGTACTAGTTCTCCTCTGTATGTGTGGCAAAATTCGGGTGTGAAACCATCTGGACCGGGACTTTTCTTTTTTGAGACATTTTATTGTTGTTTCCATTTCAGCCTTGAGATTGGTCTGTTCAAGAAATCTATTTCTTCCTGGTTGAGCCTAGGGAGGCTGTTCGTTTCTAGAAATTTGTCCATTTCCTCCACATTTTCCAGTTTGTGTGCATAAAGATTTTTGTAGTATTCATAAATTATATCTTGTATCTCTTTGAGATCAGTTGTGGTATCTCCTTTTTTTTTCCTGATGGAGCATATTAGAGATTTCTCTTTTCTGCTTTTCGTTAGCTTAGCCAATGGCGTGTCTATTTTGTTTATTTTTTCAAAGCACCAACTTTTCATTTTATTAATCTCCTAAATAGCTTCCCTGTTTTTAATTTTGTTTAGTTCTGATTTGATCTTGTTGATTTCACTTCTTCTGCTGGGTTTGGGGCTGGTCCGTTCTTCCTTTTCCAGCTCTTTGAGTCGTTTCATTAGATTGTCTATTTGTGATCTTTTTGACTTTCGGTTATAGGCTTTTATGGAAATAAACTTTCCTCTCAGAACTACTTTAGCTGTGTCACAGAGGATTTGATAACGTGTCTCTCTATTGTCATTTTGTTCATAGAATTTTATTATTTCCATCTTGATTTCTTCATTTATGGAGTAATCTTTTAGTAAGAGGTTGTTCAATTTCCATGTATTTGTGTAGAAATGTGAGTTTCTTTTAGAGTTTATTTCTACTTTTATTCTACTGTGATCTGAGAAGATACATATTATCATTTCTATTGTTTTAAATTTCTTGACGTTTCCTTTTTGTCCTAGTATATGATCAATCTTAGAGAATGTCCCATGAGCTGATGAGAAGAATGTATATTCAGTGGATTTTGGGTAGAATGTCCTGTAAATGTCAGTCAGACCCAATTGTTCTAGAGTTTTGTTTAAGTCCATTATTTCTTTTTTAATTTTCTGTTTGGAGTATCTGTCTTATTCCGTCAGTGGGGTGTTGAAATCTCTGGTGATTATGGAGTTGCTATTAATCAATTTGCTTAGCTCCAGTAAGGTTTGCTTTATGAATCTGGGTGCACCTAAGTTGGGTGCATATATATTTAAAATTGTTATCTCTTCTTGTTGAACTGTGCCCTTCACCATTATATAATGACCCTCTTTGTCTTTCACTACTTTTGTTGGTTTAAAAATCAAATCGTCTGAAATTAGAACTGCCACCCCAGCATTCTTTTGGCTTCCACTTGCTTGGAATACTGATCTCCACCCTTTTACTTTTAGTCTATATGCATCCTTGCAGGTTAGATGTGTTTCCTGAAGACAGCATATACTTGGCCTGTATTTTCTTATCCATTCAGCCAGCCTTTGTCTCTTGAGTGGAGAGTTTAAGCTGTTCACATTTATTAAGAGAACTGATAGGTAAGGTAGATTTCTGTTCATTGTGTTGGTTTGGATGTTGTTCCTTTGATTTCTCTCTTGAGCCATTGTAATATTCGGCCTTTAATCTTTGGTTTTGGTTGTTTTTATATTCGTGAGTTTTTCTTTGTTTTTTTTTTTTTTTTTAGTTTTTTTTTCCTTTTTTTTTTATTTCGGCATATGATGGGGGTATAGATTTTAAGTTTTCAGTAAATGCCCTTTCCCTCCTCCTCCCACAAGTCTGAGACTCTTTCATGACCATCCCCCAGACGGTGCACTTCTCACTCATTATGTATGTATATACCCCCCCACGTCCCCCCTGCTCAATACCCTATTACTGTAGTACCTATGTGTCCACTTAGGTGCTGCTCAGTTAATACCAATTTGCTGGTGAGTATATGTGGTTCTTGTTTTTCCATTCTTGGGATACTTCACTTAGTAGTATGGGTTCAAGCTCTAACCAGGAAAATTTAAGATGTGCTATATCACCGTTGTTTTCGTGAGTTTTTATTATGGTGTTCCATGTGTAAGACTGTTTTGAGTACTTCTTGTAGGGCTGGCCTTGTCTTGGTGAATTCTCTGAGACTTTGCTTGTCTGAGAATGTCTTTATTACTCCTTAATATACGAAGCTTAGTTTTTCAGGGAATAAGATTCTAGGCTGGGCATTGTTTTGTTTCAGAAGAGTGAGAACGGGGCCCCAGTCTCTCCTTGCTTGTAAAATCTCATAAGAGAAGTCTGGTGTTATTCGAATTGGTTTTCCCTTGTATGTTACTTTCTTCTTTTGTCTTACATCTCTTAGAAGGGCCTCTATAATTGATATTTTGATTAGTCTGATGACTGCATATCGTGACGTCTTCTTGTTTGCATTGAATCTCCCAGGGTTCTTCTGAGCTTCTTGAACTTGTATATCGAGATTTTGAGTAAGGCCTGGGAAATTTTTCTGTATTATATCTTCAAATATCTTTTCCTACCCTTGAGTGATGTCTTTTCCCGTTCTGGTAACCCTATGACCCTCACATTAGGTTTCTTCACATAATCCCACATCTCTCTTTGCTGTTTTCTCTTGTTTCTCTGCTCTATCTCTGTGCCTGACGTATTTAGTTGGAGGGTGTTATCTTCAATCTCTGAGATTCTTTTTTCTGTTTGATCTACCCTGTTCTTGAGACTTTCCACTGTATATTGTAGTTCCCTGAATTGATTCTTCATTTCAAGGAGTTCAGTTAAACTTTTCTTCATTGTGTGGATTTCTTTAGTGAACTTTTGTTCCAGGTTCTGGTGGCTTTTTTTGGTTTCTTTGTGTTGGTTATAGAGTTGTTCTTGAAGGTCGTTGAATTTTATTATGATCCACTTTCGAAATTCCTCTTCTGTCATTTTGGTGACCTGATTTGGGTTGGTGTCTGTTTCTAAGGGATTGGTGTTCCTCTTTGAGGGTGTGTTTTCCGTTTGGTTCTTCATATTTCTGTAGTTCCTTCGCTGATTTCTTCCCATGTCAATGAGTTGTTGTTTCTTTCCTTTAGGTTTTCGATTTTGTATTCACAGGCCTTGTTTAGTTTCTGATCCTGTAGGTGGTGTCTGTGGGTGGGATTTTACTACTCCCTGTATAATGAATCAGTATGTGCCGTGAAAATGGTGTGCATTTGCAGGATGTCCTCCCTGTCAGTATGTGGCACATGCTTGGAGGAACAGGCTACGCTGTTGTTTTTGTGTCCTGTAACCAGCTCTTGTTCCTGTAGAGAGGCATTCTAGTGCCTCAGGTGGTCGGTGGGGCCCTGGGCCCTTTTCTCTCCCTCAGTGAGGGCTGGTCTAGGCGGATCTGTCCTGTGAAGTCAGTGGGGTGTTGAAATCTTTGGTAATTATGGAGTTGCTGTTAATCAATTTGGTTATGCCAGTAAGGTTTGCTTTATTAACCTGTGTGCATTTAAGTTGGGTACATATATATTTAAAATTGTTATGTCTTCTTATTGAACTCTACCCTTCACCATCATATAATGGCCTTCTTTGTCTTTCACTGCCTTTTTTGGTTTAAATACAAAATTATGTGAAATCAGAACTGCCACACTAGCCTTCTTTGGGCTTGTGATTTTTTGAAATAGTGATCTCCACCACTTTACTTTTAGTCTACATGCATCCTTGCAAGTTATGTGTTTCTGGAAGACAGAAGATACTTGGCTCGTATTTTTTTTCTCCATTCAGCCTGCTTATGTCTCTTGAGTGGGAAGTGTAAGCCATTCATATTTATTGAGAGAACCGAAAAGTGGTGCAGATTACTGCTCATTCTGCTAGGTTGGACATTGCTGCTTTGTGTTCTCTCTTGAGCCATTGTGATATATGACCTTTAATCTTTAGCTTTCGGTGTTTTTACGTTCATAACTATTCATTTATTTTTATTTTATTTCATGTTGTGTTATAAATATATTTTTTATTTCAGCATATTGAAGGGTTACAAATTTTATGGTTTCAAAAAATGCCCCTGCCCCTCTCCCCCACAAGTTTGAGCTTTGAGCATGACCATCCTCCAGACGATGCACATCTCACTCATTATGTATGTATACATACCGACAACCCTCCCAGCTCCCACCCCCACAATACTCAATTAATGTAGTTCCTATGTGTCCACTTAGGTGCTGCTCAGTGAATACCAGTTTGCTGGTGATTATATATGGTGCTTGTTTTTCCATTCTTGAGAAACTTCGCTTAGTAGTATGGGTTCCAACTCTATCCAGGAAAATATAAGATGTGCTATATCACTGTTGTTTCTTAGAGTGGAATAGTACTCCATGGTGTACATATACCACATTTTATTAATCCACTCATGAATTGATGGGCACTTGCGTTGTTTCCACAGCTTTGCAATTATGAATTGTGCTGCTATAAACATTCGAGTGCAGGTGTCTTTTTTGTAGAGTGTCATTGGATCTTTTGGGTAGATGCCCAGTAATGGGATTGCTGGATCAAATGGTAGATCCACTTGTATCGCTTTAAGGTATCTCCATATTGCTTTCCAAAGAGGTTGAAGTAGTTTTCAGTCCCACCAGCAGTGTAGCAGTGTTCGTATCTCTCCACATCCACACCAACATCTACGGTTTTGGGACGCTTTGATAAAAGCCATCCTTACTGGAGATAAATGATATCCCCCTGTACTTTTGATTTGCGTTTTCCTGATGATTAGATATGTTGAGTATTTTTTCATATGTTTGTTAGCCATTATTCTGTCTTCTTTAGAAAAGTTTCTGTTGATGTCCTTTGCCCACTGTTTGATAGGGCTGTTTGATTTTTTGTTGCTGATTTTCATGAGTTTTAAGTTGATTCTCGTTATCAGCCCGTTATCAGATGTGTAGGATGGGAAAATTTTTTCCTATTCTGTAGGTTGTCTGTTTACTTTCATGGCTATTTCTTTGACTGTGCAGAAGCTTTTTAGTTTGATCATGTCCCATTTATTTATATTTTGGTGCTGTGATTGCCTTTGGGGTCTTTTTCATAAATTCTTTGCCTAGACCGATGTCTAGGAGTGTGTTCTGAACATTTTCCTCTAGAATTCTAATAGTTTCATACCTTAGGTTTAAGTTTGTTATCCAGAGTGAGTTGATTTTTGTGAGAGGTGAAAGTTATGGATCCTGCTTCAGCCTTCTACAAGTGGCTATCCAGTTTTCCCAGCATCATTTATTGAAAAGGGATTCTTTTCCCCAGCGTATGTTTTTGTCTGCTTTGTCAAAGATTAGATGGCTATATGAGGATATTTTTACATCAGGGTTCTCAGATCTGTTCCACGGGTCAATATTCTTATTTTTGTGCCAATACCAGATTGATTTAATTACTACTGCTTTGTAGTATAATTTGATATCTGGCATATTCATACCTCCCAATTTGTTTTTGTTGCCTAGAATTGCTTTTCATATGCGGGGTCTTATCTGGTTCTAAAGGAAGCATAAAATTATTTTTTCTATATCTGTGAAGAATGCTGATGGGATTTAATAGGTATTGCATTGAATCTGTAAATCAGTTTGGGTAGTATAGACATTTTAACGATGTTGACTCTGCCAACCCAGGAGCATGGTATGGATTTCCATCTGTTTACATCCTCTGCTATTTCCTTCCTCAGTGTTTCATAGTTCTCCCTCTAGAGGTCCATTACCTCCTTGGTTAAGTACATTCCTAGGTACTTTATTTTCCTTGTTCCTATTGTGAATGGTATTGAGCATTTGATTTGGTTCTCAATTTGATTTTTCTTGGCATATATGAATGCCTCTGATTTCTGTGTATTGATTTTATATCCTGAGACTTTTCTAAATTCATTTATCAATTCCAGGAGTTTCTTGATTGAATCTTGGGGTTTTCTAAATATAGTATCATATCATCAGCAAATAAAGTTTGATGTCTTCTGCCTCAATTTCAATACCTTTAATTCCACTTTTATGCCTGATTTCTATTGCCAGAACTTCCAGCACTATGTTGAATAGAAGTGGAGATACTGGGCGGCCTTGCCTAGTTCCAGTTCTAAGTGGGAATGCTTTCCATTTTTCCCCATTCAGTATGATGTTGGCTATGGGTCTGTCGTATATGGTTTGTATCATTTTTAGGTATGTCCCTTCTATGCCAATTTTATTAAGTGTTCTTATCATGAAAGGGTGTTGAATTTTGTCAATAGGTTTTTCTTTATCTATTGAAAGAATCATGTGGTCTTTGTTTTTGCTTCTGTTTATGTTTATGTTATATTTATAGATTTACGTATGTTGAACCATCCCTGCATCCCTTGGATGAGTCCCATTTGGTCGTGAGGGATAATTTTATTTTTTTGATAAGTGTTTGGATTCGGTTAGCTAGGATTTTGTTGAATATTTTTACATCTACATTCATAAGGGATATTGGTTTGTAGTTTTCTTTTTTGTTGCATCATTTCCTGGTTTTGGTTTCAGAGTAATTTTCACTTCATAAATCATGTCAGGGAGGTTTCCATTCTTCTCAATGTTGTGGAATAATTTGTGCAAGATAGGCACCAATTCGTCTTCGTAAGTGTAGTAAAATTCTGGTGTGAAACCATCTCTGCCGGGACTTTTCTTTTTAGGGAGATTTTCAATTGCTGTTTGTATTTTGGCTCTTAATATGGTCTGTTCAAAAATTCTATTTTCAGGGGCAATATATGTAACCCTAACAATATTTGTACCCCCATAATATGAAAAAATAAAAAATAAAAAAAAAATTCTATTTCTTCCTGGTTGAGCCTAGGGAAGCTGTGTGTTTCTAGAAAATTTTCCGTATCTTTTATATTTTTCCAGTTTGTGTGCATGAATGTTTTGCTTGTATTCATAAATTGTATCTTATATCTCCTTTGAATCAGTTGTGATATCTCCTTTTTTTTTCCTGGTGGAGCTTATTAGAGATTTCTCTTTTCTGCTTTTGGTTAGCCTAGCCAAAGGAGTGTCAATTTTGTATATTTTTTCAAACAACCAACTTTTTGTTTTATTAATCTTCTCTATAGCTCCCCTGTTGTCAATTTCATTTAGTTCTGATTTGATCTTGTTAATTGCACTTCTTTTGCTGGGTTTGGGGTTGGACTGTTCTTCTTTTTCCTGCTCTTTGAGTCTTTTCATTAAATTGTCTACTTGTGATGTTTTTGACTTTTGGTTATAGGCATTTATGTAGATAAACTTTCCTCTCAGTACTGCTTTAGCTGTGTCCCAGAGGATTTGATAGCTTTTTTCTCCGTTGTCCTTTTGTTGAAATAATTTTTTTATTTCCATCTTGATTTCTTCATTTATGAGGTGATCTTTTAGAAGAAGGTTGTTTAATTTCCAGATTTTTGTGGAGAAATATGAGTTTCTGTGAGGGTTGATTTCTACTTTTATTCCACTGTGTTCTGAGAAGATACATGGTATGATTTCTATTTTTTAAAATTTCTTAATGCTTACCTTGTGTTCTAGGATATGGTCAATCTTAGAGAAAATTCCTTGAGCTGATGAGAAGACCTTATATTCTGTGGATTTTGGGTAGAATGTCCTGTAAATGTCTGTGAGTTCCAATTGTTCTAGAGTTTTGTTAAAGTCCATTCTTTCATTATTACCTTTCTGGAGGATCTGTCCTGTGCACTCAGTGGAGTGTTGAAATCTCCGGTAAGTATGGAGTTGCTGTTAATCAATTTGTTTAGATCCAGTAAGGTTTGCTTTATGAATCTCGGTGCTCCTATGTTGGGTGCATATATATTTAAAATTGTCATCTCTTCTTGTTGAACGGTACCCTTCACCATTATATAATGACCCTCTTTGTCTTTCACTACTTTTTGGTGGTTTAAAAACTAAATCATCTGAGATTAGAATTGCTACTCCAGCATTCTTTTTACTTCCGCTTGCTTGAAATACTGATCTCCACTCCTTTACGTTTAGTCATATCCATCCTTGCAGGTTATATATGTTTCCTGAAGACAGCAGATACTTGGCTTGTATTTTCTTATCCATTCACCCAGCTTTTGTCTCTTGAGTGGGAAGTTTAAGCCATCCAAATTTGTTGAGAGGACTGATAGGTGAGGTAGATTACTGTTCATTCTGTTGGGTTGGATGTTGTTGCTTTGATTTCTCTCTTAAGCCATTGTAATATCTGGCCTTTAATCATTATGTTTTGGTTGTTTTTGTGCTCATGAGTATTTATTATGGTGTTCCGTGAGTAACAGTATTTTAAGTACTTCTTGTAGGGCTTGTCTTGTCTTGGTGAATTCCCTGAAACTTTGCATATCTGAGAATATCTTAATTTCTCCGTCATGTACAAAACTTAGTTTTGCAGGTAGAAGATTCTAGTCTGGGCGTTATTTTGTTTCAAAACAGTGAGAATGGGGCCCCAGTCTCTCCTTGCTTGTATTGATTCAGTTGAGAAATCTGACGTTATGCTGATCAATTTTCCTTTTTATGTAACTTGCTTCTTTTGCCTTACAAATTGTAGGTGGGTATCTTTTGTTGATATTTTGGTGAGTCTGATGACTATGTGTCATTGAGTTTTCCTGTTTGGTTTGTATCTCTCAGGAGTCCTTCTGGCCTCTTGTATTTCTAATTCTAAGTTATTGGCTAGACCTGGGAAATTTTTCTCAATTATTTCTTCAAATAGCTTATCCAACTCTTGGATTTTTTCTTCCTTATTCTCTGGAATCCAGTGAATCCGCAGGTTATATTTTTTCATTTAATCCCACAATTCTTGTCAGATTTGCTCCTGTCTCTTATTTTTCTGCAATAACTCTGTGATTAACTTATTTGATTTGAAGGTGTTGTCTTCAATCTCTGAAATTCTTTCTTCTGTTTGGTCCACCCTATTTTTGAGGCTTTATACTGTGTTTTGTATTTCCCTGAATAGATTCTTCATTTCTAGGAGATCAGATTGATTCTTCTTTAAGACCTTGATTTCCTTAGTGAATTTTTTCCAAGTCCTGTATTTTCTTTGTGTTGGTTATCCATTATTTCTTGCCTATCGTTGAGCTTTCTTACAATTCAATTTTGAAAATCTTCTTTTGTCATTTTAGTGTTTTTGGGTTGTTCAGTCTCCATTTCTTGAAAGCTGGTGTATCTCTTAGGGGGAGTGTCCGGTTTGGTACTTTGAGGTTCCATAATTGTTTCACTGAGTCCTCCCCATCTGGATCAACTGTTGTTATTTCCTATGCTTCCCAGGGATCCTCTCTTCTGTAGTTTCTTAGTCAGCCACTGGTGAAGCTCTTCCACCACATTTGGAAGGTCCCCCTGATGGCAGGTGTTACTTGCGGTTCTTATTATGGCCATGTGCATGGGGCTTTCTCTTGAACCACAGTCCTCACTGTTGGCCACTGACTGGAGAGGGGATCCAGCCTGAGTATTTTGGGTGACCTAAACTGTTCTTGGAAGCAAAGTCTTTTATACTGCCAGCTTAAGGACTGCACACAGGCCCATCAGGCTCTCTCTCTATCTGGGGGAGAGTGGCTTTTCTTGTCTCACCCCACCTCTAGGTGTGCAGCCTACCACTTTTGGCAGGATAGATGCAAGCTAGTGGGAGGAGGTAGCTCCCCAGTCTGTCCTGCACCCCAGTGCCCCAGTGGTTGTAACTTGTCTTCTCAGTAGTTCGTTGATCGAGCCAGGCCTGGCCAGCCAATTGCAGGTTGTGTAAGGGCAGAATTTGCCAGAAGAGTCCCTAGGCTGGGGGAAGGAGGACCTGCCCCCCATGCCATATCGCACGCACTACAGCAGCTGGGCTATGGACCTCTCAATGGCAACCACTTGCCCACTTGCAGGTCGTCAGCACTGGGGGCGACTGTTTAGGAGTTGCCAGGTGCCAGGATGGTGGTCTGGGTCATCTGTATGCCACGTTGTCTCCTCTATGCCACCTTCCCAACTGCCTGCTCAGCCATAGCCCTCACTCTTACTGCCCTGCCCTGCACAGTCCCATTAACCAGAGCTAGTTACAGCTTAGAGTCCCTGACTTAGTGAACAGCTCTATAGGGCTGGCGCCACTTGTTATCAGTGGCAAGACATCTAAATGCCTCTCCTGTCAGCTCAGTTCAGTATACTCCCGTCTTGGAGCTGTCCTAGCATGGGGCTCAGGGTAGTTTCCAATAATGGCACTCTCCAGCACAGTCTACTCCTGCTGTGATTTTACACCAATTTCAGACAGATCCCTGGCTGGGTGGGTGTGGAGGTGGATGGGAAAGCAAGGAGTTCTCCTGTGGGTCTGATCCCACTTCATCCCCTGGCCCAGCAGGCAGTAACCCTCCCATGTGCCCTATTGTTCATCTTCCACTCTCCAGAGAACACTATCTTATCTCCAGATCACCTTGTTTTTTCCATTTTTGAGAGTCCCATGCTCAACCTCTGCGGATTCTCAATTCTGTCCTTGTAAGGGGAAGATTCACTTGTGTGTAGGAAATCAAGATCTATGTCTCCTTCTCTGGGAGCAGGAATTTGGTGGGTTACCTTTACTCCAACATTTTTCGAGTCCCGTGAGTATTTATTATGCTGATATGTGGGTAACACTGTTTTGAGTAGAGGGCTGGTTTTGTCTTGGTGAATTCCCTCAGTCTTTGCTTATCTGAGAATGTCTTAATTTCTCCTTAATATATAAAGCTTACTTTTGTAGGGTACAAGATTTTAAGCTGTTCATTATTTTGTTTCAAAAGAGTGAGAATGGGGCCTCAGTCTCTCCTAGCTCGTAATGTTTCCGTTGAGAAGTCTGGTGTTATTCCAATCGGCTTTCTTTTGTATGTAACTTGCTTCTTTCACCTTACAGCTTATAGGAGGGTCTCTTTTGTTGATATTTTGGTCAGTCTGATGACTATGTGTCATGGTTTCCTGTTTGAATTTTATCTCCCTGGGGTCCTTTGTGCTTCTTGTACTTTTATGTCTAGCTTATTTGCAAGACCTGGGAAATTTACCTGAATTATATCTTCTAATATTTTATCCAATCCTTGGGTTTTTTCTTCCTCCTTCTCCAGAATCCAGAAGATCTGGAGGTTATATTTCTTCATATAATCCCACAATTCTTGTAAGCTTTGCTCATGTCTCTTCTTTTTCTGCTCTATCTCTGTGATTAACTTATTTGATTTGAAGGTGTTATCTTCAATCTCTTGGATTCTTTCTTCTGTTTGGTCCACTCTATTTTTGAGATTTTCCACTGTGTTTTGTATTTTCCTGAATATATTCTTCATTTCCAGGAGATCTGATTGATTTTTCTTAAAGATCTAGATTTCCTTAGTGAATTTTTGCTCCAAGTCCTGAATTTTCTTTGCAGTTTCTTTGTGTTGGTTATCTATTTTATCTGGCATATTATTGAGCTTTCTTACTATCCAATTTTGGAATTCTTCTGTCATTTTAGTGTTATGGGTTCACCAAAACCAATATCCATCTCTTGAGAGCTGGTGTAACTCTTTGGGAAGTGCTTTGGTTTGATTCTTCATAGTTCCTGAATTCTTACGCTGAGCCCTCCCCATCTGGATTAGCTGATGTTTTTTTTGTATGGTACACAGGGGTCCTCTCTTCTATGGTTTCTTGATCTGCCACTGGGAGGAGCTCTTCCACCACACTTGGGAGGCTACCCTTGATGGGAGGGTTACTTGTGGAGCCTATTGTGGCCACTTGGGGGTATTTGTTCCTTGACCAAGGCCCTGACTGTTGGCAGATGACTGGGGGAGGAGATCCAGCCCCAGTGTTTTGATCAACTGGGTGATCTAAACTGGTCCAGAAAGCAAAGTCATTTGGCTGCCCTCTACGGATCTGTGCATAGGCCCAATGGATTCACCTTAGATCAGGGGGACAGTGGCTTTGCTTGACTCACCCTGCCTCCAGGGGTGGAGCCTATGACTTTCAGCAGGAGAGATGCAGGCTAGGGGGAGGAGGTAGCTCCAGGTCTGCCCCACACCCTGGAGCCACAGTGGCTGTAACTCCCCTTGGCATTACTTAGCCTCCTCAGCATGAGAGTTTGAAGTTTGTTGATCGAGCCAGGCCTGGCCAGCCAATCGCTGATTGTGTAAGGGTGGAATTTGTCAGGAGATTCTCTAGGCTGGGGGAGGGGATCTGCCTGCTGCATTGTATCACACCATGGCGGCTGGGTTTTGGATCCCCTCAATGGCAACCACTTTCCCACTCGCAGTATACCAGTACTGGGGTGACTGTTTAGGAGGTGGCAGGTGCCAGGATGGGGTTCTGGGTCATCAGGATGCCTCATTGCATCCTCTATGCCACCTTCTGACTGACTCATGCCTGTTTAGCCATAGTTCTTGCTCTCACTGACCCACCCTGTGCGGGCTTATTCACCCGAGGGAGTTCCAGCATAGAGTCCCCAACTTAGTGAATAGCTCTGTAGGACTGGCCTTGCTGGTTACTGAGGCAAGATATCTAACTGCCTCCCCTATCAGCTCAGTCTGGTTTCCTCCCCACTTGGTGCTGTCCTAGCATGGTGTTCTGGGGGGGGGTTCACGGTGCTTTCCACTAATGTCCACACTCTACAGCACCCACTGCTCCTGCCGTGATTTTGCACCAACTTCAGACAGATCCCTAGCTGGGTGGGTGTGGAGGTCAATGGGAAACAAGAAGTTCTACTGTGGGTCCCACATCACCCCCTGGTTCTGTGGGATGACCCCCTCCCATGCTCTATGCCCTATTGTTTGTTTTGCTCTCTCCAGAGAACGTGATCTTATCTCCCGATCACCTTGTTTTTTACATTTTTGAGAGTCCCTTGCTGAACCTTTGCTAATTCACAATGCTGTTCTTGTGGGGGAGAGATTCACTCACATGTAGGAGACCAAGATCTATGTCTCTTTCTCTGGGAGCAGGAATCTGGGGGGTTAACTTTACTCTGCCATTTTTCCCTTCTCAGTTATCTTCTTTAAATAAAAACATACAAATTAAAATATCTGGAAAATATTTTTTGTTTATAAATTTTTTTTTATTTTTTTGCCTATAAAATTTTTAAAAATATGTAATATTCAGTCTTGACATAGTCAATCCATACTGCCTAGGTTCAAATTGTGTTTCTATTACCTTCAATTTTTAGCTACATTATGTTGGCCAGTTAACTAACTTTTCTATACCTCAGTATTCTTCACTTGTGAAGTGAATAGCTGCTTTGAGAATCAAATAAATTGACATATTTTAAGCACTTAGAAAGTGTCCTCCTCATAGAGAGCACTATACGAGTATTATTAATATTACAGGAATCAAGTACTTCATACTCTGTTGGAAATTAATTACTTTGTAGGTACAACTTATTTGAAGGGAAATTTGCTAATAAACACTAAAACTTTAGTAAAATGTGAAATTTTACTGAGAAATTCCACTTTTAGGAATTTATCCTGAGGCAGTGATTTCTGCTACTGAGGTCTTGAGATTATTTTACTAATTAAATGTTGTTTTGGCTTCCAGGACTGTATCTTCAGAGCCTAAGGGAAATCCCATGATTGTTCCTCACTCCTACTTATACACACAGGGGAAAATAATACAGTCAAAACTAGAGAGATCAGCCTGAGCAAGAGCGAGACCCCATCTCTACTATAAAAATAGAAAGAAATTAATTGGCCAACTAATATATATAGAAAAAATTAGCCGGGCATGGTGGCACATGCCTGTAGTCCCAGCTACTTGGGAGGCTGAGGCAGCAGGATTGCTTGAGCCCAGGAGTTTGAGGTTGCTGTGAGCTAGGCTGATGCCACGGCACTCACTCTAGCCTGGGCAATACAGTGAGACTCTGTCTCAAAAAAAAAAAAAAAAAAAAAAAAAAACTAGAGAGATAATATTGTGGAATAGTGGCAAGGCCATAGACTTGACTAAACAGACTCAGATTTCAACTGCAGTTTGGTCACTTGTGCTTTTGTGACCTTAGATCAGTTCATTCATTTCTTTGAACCTCAATTTTTTCATCAGCAAAAGTGGGACTAACATGCACACCCTTCAGTCTTGTAGTTACAGGAATTATTCATGAGATATACAATAATTGCTCTGACACACCCCCCCTCTCTGAAAGTAAAGCAAATGAAATAAGTTTACCATTGCTAAATTAAAGTATTAAATCAAAACCAAAAAATAACTAAAATCACAAAACTAGTAAAGGATCAAAGCAGAGATATAGTCTATCTGGCAAATAGATATTCTGTTCTGGAGATATACTTTCAAATTACTTATCATTCTTGTTATGACCCCATGCTCCCTATTATCTACTAACAATTTTGCTTTTTCATTTAGTTTGCATATTTAGAAAGAATATATAAATCAGACTTTTTTGAATGTCCAGAGATTCTATTGTCATACACCCACTTTGGTCTAGAGCTATGACATAAATTATAAGCTGACCACTAATGGGGTGGCTTTGACCTGCCAATACCTAAAACTCAGCAAATTTCTCATACAAATCCAGATTTGAAGCTGCTCTTTCAAAATCAAATGATCTGGCTTAATTGGGCTCATGCACTAGAGGGGCTGCAATTTGACTGAAGCTGATTAGTGGCTGCCTCCTTTAGATAAGGTATGTATTCTGATCTGCCAATCTCCACCAGTTCTACTTCATTTATTTCCTTATCTAGTTGGTGCCCTGAGCATGAGAATTTTTGATCCTTTATGGAGGACCTCAGTAAGCTTTCCCTTCCCTCATTCTGTCTCACTAAGGTGAGTTGAAAAAGAACAGGAATGTAAATTCGCTAACTTTCTTAAAGGGTGGATTATTCACCCCAGGAGGAGTATAATCTGTATTGGAGCAAACGCTTATTCAGATGATGATGATAGTGATGATGATAGCTAATAATTTTCCTTCACTTTATCTTTCCATGACTTTTACCATCAGAGTTATATGATTTTGAGGGACTTTCAGGTGAAAAATGGGCCTTGAGAATACATGAGATGAGAGTAAAAACCTCACTGTACTATGTAGAATGTGATTTTTATATTATAAACTATACCATAAGTTGCATCTCATGAGTGCCTTTCAAAAAAATATAGAAGAAATAAATTCCTGCAGGATTTGTAAAATCAATACATGGAGAATTAAGACAAAAATCAGAGGTAAAAGAGAAATGCTCAGGTAAAATTAAAAATAAGGAATATAGAGGAAGGAAATAGGAGAGGCTATAAACAGGTGGAAAACCATACCATGCTCGTGGGTCGGCAGAATCAACATTGCTAAAATGTCTATTGTTAAAATGTCTACCCAAACTGATCTACAGACTCAATGCCATACCTATTAAAATTCCATCATCCTTTGTTCATAGATATAGAAAAAATAATTTTATACTTCGTATGGAACCAGAGAAAACGCTATAAAGCAAAAGCAATCCTAGGCAACAAAAACAAAGTAGGTGTCAATTTATCAGTCTTCAAACTATACTATAAGGCTATAGTATTTAAGACAGCTTTGAACTGGCACATGAACATGGACAATGACCTGTAGGACCAAACAGAGACACCCAGATAAAAACCATTCTCATATAGTCATTTAAACTTTGACAAAGCAGAAAAAACATACCCTGGGGAAAAGAATCCTTATTCAATAAATGGTGCTGGAAAAACTGGATAGCCACATATAGAAGACTGAAACATGATCCACACCTTTCACCTCTCAGAAAAATCAACTCATGCTGGGTAACAGACTTAAGCCTAAGGTGTGAAACTATCAGAATTCTAGAGGATAATGTTGGAAATACTCTTCTAAAAATTGGCCCAGGCAAAGAATTTATGAAGAAGACACCAAAGGCAATCACAGCAACAACAAAAATAAATAAATGGGACCTGATCAAATTAAAAAGCTTCTGCACAACCAAAGAAAGAGTCATGAGAACAAACAGACAACCTACAGAATGGGAGAAAATTTTTGCAAGCTACACATCTGATAAAGGGCTGATAACCAGAATCTATTTAGAACTCAGGAAAATCATCAAGAAAAAAATCAAACAACCCTATCAAAAAGTGGGCAAAGTACATGAACAGAAACATTTCAAAAGAGACAGAATAATGGCCAACAAATGTATTAAAAATTGCTCAACAACTCTAATCATCAGGGAAATGCAAATCAAAACCACAAGGAGATATCACTTATCTCCAGTGAAAATGGCCTTTATCAAAAAGTCCCAAAATAATAAATGTTGGCATGGATGTGGAGAGATAGAAACACTCCTACACTGATGATGGGACTGCAAACTAGTTCAACCTCTATGGAAAGCAATATGGGGATACCTTAAAGTGATACAAGTAGATCTACCATTTGATCTACTGACCGATTAACACTATGGTGCTCAAATGGTGGTGGTGTTCACTAGAGATTCATGGGTTAGGAGGGTAGACCCACCTCTGAGGGACGTGTTGAGCATTGTGGAGGGGAGGTGTATACCTCTAACCATTATTAGGGAGAACCAAAGACATAAAATGCAACTAAAATGTTCGTACTTTCATATTTTCTTGAAATAAAAAAAGACATCTGCACTCGAATATTTATAGCAGCACAGTTAACAATTGCAAAGATGTGGAAACAACCCAAGTGCCCATCATTACATGAGTGGATTAATAAAATGTGGTATATGTATACCATTGAGTACTATTCAGCTATAAGAAACAATGATGATGTAGCACCTCGTGTATTTTCCTGGATAGAGCTGGAACCCATTCTACTAAGTGATGTATCCCAAGAATGGAAAAATAAGCACCACATGTACTCACCAGCAAATTGGTATTAACTGATCAACACTTAAGTGGACATACAGGAATAACATTTATCGTGTATCGGGCAGATGGGAGGGGGGAGGAGGTGATGGGCATATACATACATAATGAGTGTGATGTACACCATCTGGGGAATGGATGCGTTTGAAGCTGTGACTCTGAGGGGGATGGGGAGGGGAAGACAATATACATAACCTAAACATTTGTACCTCTATAATATGCTGAAATGAAAAAAATAATGTCTGTTAACAAAAAAATAATGACAGAGAACTCCAACTAGTAGTCCTCATTAAAATGTCTGCATTAAAATAATTTGATATATAAAAAATAAGTAATATGGAGGACTTGGCATAGAAAAGAAAATCAAAAGGGTGGGTGTTTTATCCAAAGGTAGAAATGAGCAGAATAACTGCTATTGTCAATGAATCTAATTCAGACCAATAAGGTAGAAATGATTGACAAAATAGAAGTATCAGTAGAAGTTGCATATGAGACCATCAAGGCCTAATCCCTTTAAGAATATAATGGTGGCCACAGGGGATTTTGTGGCTATTAAAAATGCTCTGGGGCCGGGCGCAGTGGCTCATGCCTGTAATCCTAGCACTCTGGGAGGCCGAGGCGGGCAGATTGCTTGAGGTCAGGAGTTCGAAACCAGCCTGAGCAAGAGTGAGACCCCGTCTCTACTATAAATAGAAAGAAATTAATTGACCAACTAATATATAAAGAAAAGATTAGCTGGGCATGCTGGCACATGCCTGTAGTCCCAGTTACTCGGGAGGCTGAGGCAGCAGGATTGCTTGAGCCCAGGAGTTTGAGGTTGCTGTGAGGTAGGCTGATGCCATGGCACTCAGTCTAGCCTGGGCAACAAAGTGAGACTCTGTCTCAAAAAAAAAAAATGCTCTGGGACTGACATTATTTTATGCACACACACACACACACACACACACATGCACACACACACAATTACCTAAAGAAGAGGATAAATTTTCAGAACAGCCTTATGAAGCCTATTTAACTTACAGCATAGTTAAGATGTGACATTAGCTCTATTATAGTCAAATGGAAATGTGTCGCCATTGAATACAAATCAGAATACCAACAGAAATTTACCAAAATGTAAAACAGAATACCAAGAGAAATATATCTGGCAGCAGTGGTAGGGGGCGCTTTCTCCACATGCATTGCATGTGGATTCCCAAGACTCTAGCATCAGTGGAGTAAGTGGTAAAAAAGAAAGAAGATACTTGGGAATCCCCAATGGCAATAGAGAAATAAAGGGAGTTTAACTGTAAAATAAATCTCTTTATGGTGACTGCTTTCAGGAGACAAACCTATATATGTGATAAATACAGTGGCTGGTTTTTACTTTTACATAGCCTCATGTTTTCAGATTGACATCTGCAGATGGTACTTATTAATGAGTTATGAAGTCGCAGTCCAGACTCATCAGCCATTGAAAATATCCAGGTACAAATTGAAGGAGAATGCAATATTTATTGGGAAAGTCTTGTGGTCTATAGATGGTGAAAGGTAAAATAGAAATAGTGTACTAGAATTAGGAAAGTTCAGACTCTAATGTTGATGGTAAAAATCACTTGTGAGAATAGATATGGAAGTGGTACCAGTATTATCTAAGGCAATGATCTTTAAATTTTGTCCACACAGACTTTTCAAACAATAGGAGAATAACGATAGTTTAAAAGGAATACATTTTTAAATACTTGATTTCTATATATCTTCTTTCCTAAAACTGATCTACCAAAAAGTGTCCCTGAGGTCAAGGCATCCTCTTTTGTAATTGACCCTTCCTCTCTTTACAAAATGAATGCATACTTCTGTCACATACTCAGGATTTTATAATGATACATTGCCCATTACCCCTGGTTGTAAAACCCTTGGGGCAATAAAGAGGTAATTTAAAATATATATTACTGTTCATATTGAGAAACTAATTGACTCTAATGACTACATAATAAATCCTTTGGCAAGTCTGTGATGTCCAATTTTTGCCTTGGACAAAATAGAAGAAGGACCTAATTGAGTTGTCAGCTGATAGGTCATTAAAATAATTTATGAAGATATATCATTATGTGATTTTGGCATATTATTTTTAAGGAATTCAAAGATAGAGGGAAGTATTGTAACAAAGTCCTTACATTTCTATTTATTCATTTATTTATTACAAGATTTCAGTGCTTATATTAATAAAAACACAGAAAAGCAAAATAGTTGTTAGCAATGAGTAATTTTCATGTTTAAACTAATAGAAAACAGCTCCCAAATTAATTTCCAGTTAAACTTTATTTTTTATATTTAATATGTATCAAAGTTGCTAATATATTTATGTTTTTGATTAACTGTGTACTAGCAATAATTGTAATGATAACTTAATACAGAACAAGTTTTACAACAATTTTTTCTTTATTTCTTTGTTTTTTTAACCACTTCAGTACCGCACTCAACGGCCATGAAACCTTGCCCACAGCCGGCACTCATAGGCCGCACGATTGTTTCTGCTGTGCATTGACGATGAATCCGTTTTGCTCTTGTGTGATGAGGAAAGCTTTAAAGCACTGAAAGCTTGATTTACTTTACAGGCGGCTTTACTTGTAATGTAAATCAGAATAGGTAACATATACATATATGTTTTCATTACATTATTTTTAAATGTTTATTTTGATAAATGAAAAATTAGAAAAGTCATATCACAGCTGTCAGCTAAAGTCGACGCTCAGCTGTGTGCCTTCATATCATGGCTGTCGGCTAAAGTTGCTGTGCGCGTTCATCTTTGGCTTTTGACTAGAGTTGATGCTGGTACTGAAGTGGTTTTAAAATCAGTTTTTAAATTATTTTTAATTGACACATAATAATTATACATATTTATGAGGTACAGTGTGATATTTTCATACATGTATATAATGTCTAATAAATAAATAAAGGTATAGCATACCCATCACCTCAAACATTTATTACTTTGTTGTGGTGGGAACATTCAAAATTCTCTCTTCTAGCTATTTGAAAATATATAGTAAATTATTGATAAATATTGTCACCCTGCAGTGCTATAGAACACTAGATCTTGTTCCTGCTATCTAGTCGTAATTGTATATCCTTTAACCAACCTTTTCCTATCTCCTCCTCCTTCTCACATCCAGTAACCACTACTCTCTCTAATACTATGAGATAAATTTTTTAGCTTCTACATATAAGTGAGAACATAGAGTATTTATCTTTAAAATGGAACAATTATCCTTTAAAATTAATTTTAATTTCTATATTTTTTGTGGTAGAGAAATATGAATAAGGTGATGAATGATAGGCTATTTAATATAAAATATATAAAATTAGGACAAAAATTCTATGTAGAAGATTAATAGAAACATACACCAAAGGAGAAAAAGGAACAATATAAATTTTCCAACTGTTAGGAGGAATCTATTATTGTTTATTTATTTATTTATTTCTTACTTCAGAATATTATGGGGGTACAATCGTTAAGGTTACATACATTGCCCTTGTCTCCCCTCCCCCCTCGAGGTAGAGTTTCAAACGTGTTCATCCCCCAGATGTTGTGCATCACACTTATTATGTATGTATAAACCCATACCCTCCTCCCCTGTCCCCCCTGCACTACACCTGACAAATGTTTGTTTTTCTTTTTTTCTTAACATTTTTGCTACATTTTATATCTTTGCCTCTCCCTAGCAAGGGTTAGAGGTACGCACTTCCCCGCCACAATGTTCACCCCATTCCACAGATGTGGGACTACCCCTCCATCTCCCAAATCCCTGGTGAATACTACCACCCCTTTGAGCACCTTAGTGTTAATCAGTCAGTACCAATTTGATGGCAAGTATATATAGAGCCCATTATTCTGATCTTGTGTCACCTCACTTTGGATAATCGGCTTAAGCTCAAACCAGGATAATATAAGCGGTGCTAGCTTGCTGTCATTTCTTAGAATCGAGTACTATTCCATTTTAAATATATACCAAATTTTAATAATCCACTCATCAATTGATGGACACTTCAGTAGTTTGTGCCTCCTTGCTATAGTGAATTGTGCTGCCATAAACATTCCGGTACAGATGTCTTTATAGGAGAATGTCTTATGCTCTTTTGGGTAGATGCCTAATAATGCTATTGCTGGGTTGAATGTTATTTCTATTTTTAGCTCTTTGAGATATCTCCAAATTCTTTTCCACAAAGTATGCATTAATTTGCAGTCCCAAGAGCAGTGTAAGAGTGTTCGTGTATCTCCACATCCTCGCCAGCATTTGTTGTTTTGGGATTTCTTAATACAGGCAATTCTCACTGGGGTTAGATGATATCTCATTGTGGTTTTGTTTTGCATTTCTCTAATGATTAGTGATGTTGAGCATTTTTTAATATGTTTTTTGGCCATTATTCGGTCTTCTTTGAAAAGTTTCTGTTCATTTCTGTCGCCCATTTCTTGATGGGGTTGTTTGATTTTTTTCTTGTTCATTCTTTTGAGCTCTAGATAGATTCTCGTTATCAGACATTGACCAGAAGTATAGAGAGCAAATATTTTCTCCTATTCTGTAGGTTGTCTATTTGCTCTATTGATTGTTTCCTTGGCCGTACAGAGGCTTTTTAATTTGATAAGGTCCAATTTGTTTATTTTTATTGCTGCGGTGATTGCTTTGGGGGTCTTCTTCAAGAATTCTTTGCCTAAGCCAATGTCTGAGAGGGTTTTCCCAAACTTGTCTTCTAGGATTCTTAATGTTTCATGCCTTAGGTTTAAATCCGTTATCCATCTGGAGTGGATTTTAGTGACAGGTGAGAGGGAGGTTTCCTGATTCAATCTTCTGCATGTAGCTGTCCAGTTTTCCGAGGACCATTTATTGAAGAGAGACTCTTTTCCCCATTGTATATTTTTCTCTTCCTTATTAAAGATTAGATTACCGTATGCAGATGGTTTCATCTCTGGAATCTCAGATCTATTCCAAATATTGATGCTTCTGTTCTTGTACCAGTCCCAGGCTGATTTAATTATTATTGCTCTATAGTACAGCTTGAAGTCAAGAAGGCTGATGCCTCCAAGTTTGTTCTTTTTGCTTAAGATTGCTTTGGCTATTAGAGGGTTTTTCTGGTTCCATACAAAGTGCAGAATTATTTTTTCTAGCTCTGTAAAGAATGATGGGGTACTTTGATGGGGATTTCATTAATTCTGTAGATGACTTTAGGTGATATTGACTTTTTAACAATATTGATTCTACCAATCCATGAACAAGGTAGATTTTTCCATCTGTTTACATCTTCAAACATTTCTTTTCTTTAGTATTTCATAGTTTTCCTTGTATAAGTCTTTTGTGTCTTACATTAAATATATTCCTATATATTTAACTTTCCTTGAGGCTATAGTAAAATACATTACATGTTTTATTTGAGTTTTGGATTAACAGTTCTTGGCTTATATGAATATCTCTGATTTGTGTATATTGATTTTGAAACATGAGACTTTATTGAATTCATTTATCAAGTCTAGGAGTCTCTTAGAAGAATCCATGGGATTTTCTAGGTATAATATCATATCATCAGCAAAGAGTGAGAGTTTGAACTCATCTGCCCCCACTTGGATGCCCTTAATATCCCTCTCTTGCCCTTTGATATAGCTAGGATTTCGAGTACTATGTTGAATAGAAGAGGAGATAGTGGGCATCCATGTCTAGTTCCAAATGGAAGTGAGAATGGTTTTAATTTTTCCCCATTGAGTATAATATTGGCCATGGGTTTGTCATAAATGAATTTGATAATTTTAATGTATGAGCCGCTTATGCTTGTTAAGAGATTTTTTTTTAAATCATAAAACTGTGTTACAGTTTGATGAATGCTTTTTCTGCATCTATTTCGAGAATCATATGGTCTTTGCCATTTTTTTCAATTTATGAGGTGGATTGCATTTATAGATTTGCATATGGTGACTCAGTCTTGCATCCCTGGGATAAAGCCAACCTGGTCATAGTGAATTATTTCTTTTATTTTGGCATATTATGGGGTTACAAATTTTAAGGTTTCAATAAATGCCCTTTCCCCCATCCCCCCACAAGTCTGAGTTTCCAGCATGACCATCCCCACATGGTGCACATCTCACTTATTATGTATGCGTACACCCACCCCACTCCCCCCTCCTACCTGCCCAATACCCTATTACTGTTGTACCTATGTGTCCACTTAGGTGCTGCTCAGTTAATACCAGTTTTCTGGTGAGTATATGCGGTGCTTGTTTTTCCATTGTTGGGATACTTCACTTAGTAGTATGGGTTCCAGCTCTAACCAGAAAAATATAAGATGCGCTATAATACCATTGTTTCTTAGAGCTGAATAATACTCCATGATATACATATACCACATTTTATTAATCCACTCTTGGATTGATGGGCACTTGGGCTTTTCCCACAGCCTTGCATATATGAATTGTGCTGCTATAAACATTCGAGTGCAGGTGTCATTTTTGTAGAGTGTCATTGGGTCTCTTGGGTAGATGCTCAGTAATGGGATTGCAGGATCAAATGGTAGATCTACTTGTATGGTTATAAGCTATCTCCAAATTGCTTTCCACAGAGGTTTAACTAGTTTGCAGTCCCACCAGCAGTCTAGGAGTGTTCCTTTCTCTCTGCATCCATGTCAGCATTTATAGTTTGGAGATTTTTTGATAAAGGCTATTCTAACTGGAGTTAAGTGATATCTCATTCTGGTTTTGATTTGCATTTCCCTGATGATTAGAGATGTTGAGCATTTTTTCATATGTTTGTTGGCCATTCTGTCTTCTTTAGAAAAGTTTCTGTTCAAGTCCTTTGCCCACTTTTTAATAGGGTTATTTGATTTTTTTCTTGCTGATTTAGTGAGTACTAAGTATATTCTAGTTATCAGCCCCTTATCAGACCCGTAGGATGCAAAATTTTTCTCCTACTCTGTAGGTTGTCTGTTTACTTTCATGGCTATTTCTTTGGCTGTGGAGAAGCTTTTTAGTTTGGTCATGTCCCATTTATTTATTTTTGTTGCTTCTGTGATTACCATTGGGGTCTTCTTCGTAAATTATTTGCCTAAGCCGATGTCTAGGAGAGTGTTTCCAACATTTTCCTCTAGAATTCCAATAGTTTGATACCCTAGGTTTAAGTCTGTAATCCATCGTGAGTTGATTTTTGTGAGAGGTGAAAGGTGTGTGCCCTGCTTCATCCTTATACAAGTGGCTATCAAGTTTTCCCAGCACCATTTATTGAAAAGGGATCCTTTTCCCCAGCATAAGTTTATGGATGATTTGTCAAAGATTCGATGGCTATATGAGGATGGTTTTATATCAGGATTCTCAGATCTGTCCCACTGGTCAATATTCCTATTTTTGTGCCAATACAATATTGATTTAATTACTAGAGCTTTGTAGTATAGTTTGATATCTGGCATATTCATAGCTCCCATTTTGTTTTTGTTGCCTAGAATTGCTTTTGATATTTGAGGTGTTCTTTGGTTCCATAAGAAGAATAAAATTATTTTTTCTATATCTGTGAAGAATGCTGATGGGATTTTAATAGGTATTGTATTGAATCTGTAGATCAGTTTGGGTTGTATAGAGATTTTAATTTTGTGAGTCTGCTGATCCACGAGCATGGTATGGATTTCCATCTGTTTACATCCTTGCTATTTACTTCCTCAGTGTTTCATAGTTCTCCCTGTAGAGGTCTTTTACCTCCTTGGTTAAGTATATTCCTAGGTACTTTAATTTTTTGTTGCTATTGTGAAGGGAATTGAGCCTTTGATTTGGTTCTCAATTTAATTGTTGTTGGTATATATGAATGCCTCTGATATCTGTGTATTGATTTTGTATGCTGAGACTTTACTAAATTCATTTATCAGTTCCAGGAGTTTCTTGGTTGAATCTTTAGGATTTTCTAAATATAATATCATATCATCAGCAAATTAGTGAAAGTTTTATCACTTCTGCCCCTATTTGGATACCTTTAATTGCACTTTCCTGTCTGATTGCTGTAGCCAGGACTTTCAGCACTATGTTGAATAGAAGTGGAGATAGTGGGCAGCCTTATCTGATTCTGTTTCTAAGTGGGAATGCTTTCAATTTTTCCCCATTCAGTATGATGTTGGCTATGGGTCTGTCATATATGGCTTGTATTATATTTAGGTACGTCCCTTCTTTGCCTATTTTATTAAGTGTTCTCATCATTAAAAGGTGTTCAATTTTGTTAAAAGCTTTTTCTGCATCTATTCAAAGAATCATGTGATCTTTGTTTTTGCTTCTGTTTTAAATGCAGTGAATTGCATTTATAGATTTATGTATGTTGAACCATCCCTGCATCACTTGGAAGAAGCCCACTTGGTTGTGATGGAGTATTTTTTTGATAAGCATCTAGATTCAGTTAGCTTGGATTTTGTTGAAAATTTTTGTATCTATATTCATTAGGGATATTGGTCTGTAGTTTTCTTTTTTTGTTGCATCCTTTCCTGGTTTTGGTATCAGAGTAATGTTCGCTTCATAAAAGGTGTCGGGGAAGTTTTCATTCTTCTTGATGTTGTGGAATAATTTGTGCAAGATAGGCACCAGTTCTTCTTTACAAGTGTGGAATAATTTGGGTGTGATACCATCTGGACTGGGACTTTTCTTTATACGGATTTTTATTTGCCGTTTCTATTTCAGCTCTTGAAATTGGTCTGTTTAGGAAATCTATTTCTTCCTAGTTGAGCCTAGGGAGGCTGTGTTTTTCAAGATATTTGTCCATTTCCTCCACATTTTCCAGTTTGTGTGCCTAAAAATTTTTGTAGTATTCATAAATTATATCTTGTACCTCCTTGGGATCAGTTGTGATATCTCCTTTTTTGTTCCTGATGGAGCTTATTAGAGATTTCTCTTTTCTCCTTATCGTTGGCCTAGCCAATGGTGTGTTAATTTTATTTTTTCAAGGAATCAACTTTTTTTTGTTAATCTCCTGTATAGCTTCCCTGTTGTCAATTTCATTTAGCTCTGATTTGATCTTGTTGATTTCACTTCTTCTTCTGGGTTTGGGGTTTGTCTGACCTTCTTTTTCCAGCTCTTCGAGTCCTTTCATTAGATTGTCTTTTTGTGATCTTTTTGACTTTTGGTTATAGGGATTTATAGAAATATACTTTCCTCTCAGGACTGCTTTAGCTGTGTCCCAGAGGATTTGATAACTTGTATCTCATTTGTCATTTTGTTCATAGAATTTTTTTATTTCCATCTTGATTTCTTCATTTACTAATTAGTCATTTAGTAGGAGGTTGTTTAATTTTCACGTTTTTGTGTAGAAATGTGAATTTCTGTTAGGGTTGATTTCTACTTTTATTCCACTGTGATCTGAGAAGATACATGGTATGATTTCTATTTTTTTAAATTTCTTGAGGTTTACTTTGTGTCCTAGGATATGGTCAATCTTAGAGAATGTCCCGTGAGCTGATGAGAAGAACGTATATTCAGTGGATTTTGGGTGTAATGTCCTGCAAATATCAGTCAGACCCAATTGTTCTAGAATTTTGGTTAAGTCTTTTATGTCTTTATTAATTTTGTGTTCGGCGGATCTGTCTTGTGACCACAATGTGGTGTTGAAATCTCCAGTGTTTATGGAGTTGCTATTATTCAATTTCTTTAGATCCAATAAGGTTTGCTTTATGAATCTGGGTGCACCTAAGTTGGGTGCATATGTTTTTTAAATTGTTTTCTCTTCTTGTTGAACTATGCCCTTCACCATTATATAATGACCTTCTTTTTATTTCACTACTTTTGTTGGTTTAAAAATTAAATCATCTGAGATTAGAACAGCCACACCAGCCTTCTTTTGGATTCTACTTTCTTGGAACACTGATCTCCACCACTTTACTTTTAGTCTTTATGAATCCTAGAAGGTTAGATGTATTTCCTGAAGGCAGCATATACATGGCCTGTATATTCTTATCCATTAAGCCAACCTATGTCTCTTGAGTTGAGAGCTTAAGCCATTCACATTTATTGAGAGAACTGATAGGTAAGGTAGATTACTGTTCATTCCGGTGGGTTGGATGTTGTTGCTTTGATTTCTCTCTTCAGGTATTGTAATATCTGGCCTTTAGTCTTTTGGGTTTTGTTGTTTTTATATTCATGGATTTATCTTTTTTGAGACAGAGTCTCACTTTGTTGCCCAGGCTAGAGTGAGTGCCGTGGCGTCAGCCTAGCTCACAGCAACCTCAAACTCCTGGGCTCCAGCGATCCTCCTGCCTCAGCCTCCCGAGTAGCTGGGACTACATGCTTGTGCCACCATGCCCGGCTAAGTTTTTCTATTTATATTAGTTGGCCAATTAATTTCTTTCTATTTATATTAGAGACAGGGTCTCGCTCTTTCTCAGGCTGGTTTCGAACTCCTGACCTCGAGCAATCTGCCTGCCCCGGCCTCCCAGAGTGCTAGGATTACAGGTGTGAACCCCCACGCCCGGCCAATTCATGAATTTTTATTGTGGTGTTCTGTGCATAACAGTGTTTTGAGTGCTTCTTGTAAGGCTGGTCTTTTCTTGATGAATTCTCTGAGACTTTGCTTTTCTGAGAATATCTTTATTTCTCCTTCATATGTAAAGCTTAGTTTTGCAGGGTACAAGATTCTAGGCTGGGCTTTATTTTGTTTCAAAAGAGTGAGATTGCGGCCCCAGTCTCTCCTTGCTTGTATTGTTTCAGTTGAGAAATCTGGCCTTATCCTGATCAGTTTTCCTTTGTATGTAACTTGCTTCTTTTACCTTACAGCTTGTAGGAGGGTCTCTTTTGTTGATATTTTGGTCAGTCTGATGACTATATGCCGTGGAGTTTCTTGTTTCCATTGTATCTCCCAGGAGTCATTTTGGCCTCTTTTATTTCTAATTCTAGTTTTCTGGTTAGACGTGGGAATTTTCCTCAATTATTTCTTCAAAAAGCTTATCCAACCCTTGGGTTTTTTCTTCCTCCTTTTGCAGAACCCAGTGGACCTGTAGGTTATTTTTCTTTGTATATTCCCACAATGATTGTAAGCTTTGCTCATGTCTCTTATTTTTGCTCTAACTATGTGATTAACTTATTGTATTTGAATGAGTTGTCTTCAACCTCTGAAATTCTTTCTTCTGTTTGGTCCTCCCTATTTTTGAGGCTTTCCACTGTGTTTTGAATTTCCCTGAATAAATTCTTCATTTCTCGGATATCGGATTGATTCTTCTTCAAGATCTCTATCTCCTTAGTGAATCTTTGTTCCATTTCTTGTATCTTCTTTGTAGTTTCTTTGTGTTTGTTATCCATTTTTTCTTGCATATCATTGATCTTTCTTACAAATCCATTCTTGGAATTCTTCTGTTATTTTAGTGTTTTGGGTTTGTTCAGACTCCATTTCTTGAGAGCTGGTGTATCTCCTAGGGGGTGTATTTTTGGTCCAATTTTTTGAAGTTCATTGTGCCCTCCCCATCTGGATCAATTGCTAGAGCTCAGTCGTCCACTGTTTTGTATTTTATTTATCAACCACTGGGGGTGCTCTTCCACCACATTTGGAAGGTTCCTTTAATGGGGGTAGTTTCAGTGGTTTCTCCTTAGATTTTTGGGAGAGTGGGTTTTCTTGTCTCGCCCCGCCTCCAGGGGTGAAACCTACCACTTTTGGCAAGAGAGATGCCGGCTGAGGGAAGAAGATATCTCCCTATTCTGCCCTGCACCCAGCGCCCCAGTGGCTGTAACTCCCCTTGGCTGTTAGACTTCTCAGTAGTTCATTGATGGAGCCAGGCCTTTAGAGCTGATTGCAGATTGTGTAGGGGGTGGGGATTTGCCAGGAGAGACTCTATGTTGGGCGGGGGAGGGTGACTTACCCACTGACGGCTGGGCTGTGGACCCCCTCAATGGCAACCGCTAGCCCACTCGCAGGGCACTAGTTCCTGAGGTGACTGATTAGGGTGCCAGGTTGGGAGCCTGGGTCAACAGGACACCCCATAGCCTCCTCCACGACGCCTGCCCAATTGCCTGTTCAGCCAGAGCCCACACTTTTACTGACCCACCCTGTGTGGTTTTATTTGCCCAGGGCAATTCCAGCTTAGAGCCCCTGCTTAGTCTCACTGGTTACCAGAGGCAAGACCTCTAACTACCTCCCTTGTCCTCACAGTTCAATTTCCTCCCATCTTGGAGCCGTCGTAGCTCGGGGCTCAGGGGAGATCATGTTTTTTCACCATTAACTGCACCCTCCAGCAGCCTCTTCTTTTGCCACAATTTCACACCAGTTTCAGACAGGTCTCTGGCTGGGTGTGTGTGGAGGTCAACGGGGAAGCAAGGAGTTCTCCTGTGGGACTAATCCCATTTCACCCCCTGGCCCAGCGGGCCAGCACCTTCCCACATGCCCTATTGTTTGCTTTGCACTCTCCACAGAATGCAATGTTATCTCCCAATCACCTTGTTTTTCCTTTTATGAAATTCCCTTGCTGAACCTCTGCAGATTCTCGATGCTGTCCTTGTAGTGAGGAGATCTACTTGCATGTAGGAGACCAAGATCTGTGTCTTCTTCTCTGGGAACAGGAGTCCAGGGGGTTAGATTTACTCCGCCATTTTTTCCCAGTCCTATCATAAAAATTCGTGAATTATTTTTTGATGTGCTGCTGAATTCTGTTTGCTAAAATTTTGTTGAGGACTTTTGCAACTTTATTCATGAGGATATTGGTCTCTAATTTTCTTTTTTGTTGCATCCTTTCCTGGATTTGGTATCAAGGTGATATTAGCTTTATAGAATTAGTTAGGAAGGATACCATCTTTTTCAATGTTGTGGAATAATTTCTGTAGTATATCTGTTAGATCATCTTTGTAAGTTTGGTAAAACTCTGACATGTAGACATCTGGTTTGGGAGTTTTTCATTTGGAGAGGTTATTAATTCCTGCTCCAATTTCCGCACTTGAGATTGGTCTATTTAGGAAGTCTATTACTTCCTGGGTGAACTTAGTGTGGTTGTATGAATCCAGCAATTTGTCTATTTATTTCTTGTTATTTAGTTTTTGAGCATATAGTTTTTTATAGTAGTCAAACTTAATGTTTTGTGTTTCTATGGGGTCTGTTGTGACCTCTCCTTTTTCATTTCTTATTGAGTTAATTAGAGCCCTTTCCCTTTGGGTTTTTGTCAGTCTGGCAAGAGGGCTATCTATTTTGTTTATCTTTTTGGAAAACCAGCTTCTGGTATTGTTGATCTTCTGTATATTTCTCTTGTTCTCCATTTCATTTAGCTCTACTTCAATCTTAGTTATCTCTTTTCACCTACTAGGATTGGAATTGGTTTGCTCTTATTTTTCCAATTCCTAGAGTCTATTCATTAGGTTGGCAGTATCTAATCTTCCTGGTTTGGGGATGTGAGCATTTATTGCTATTAGATTTCTTCTCGGGTATGCTTTTGCTCTATCCCACAGGTTTTGGTAACATGTGTCTCTATTATCATTTTGTTTGAAGAAACTCTTTATTTCATTCTGAATTTCATCATTGACCCAATAATTCTACAATAATTCTTGTTTATTTTCCATGACTTTGTGAAGTGTTGAGTTTTTCTATAGGAATTGAACTCTAGTTTTATACCACTATGGTCAGAGAAGACTTATGGTATAATTTCTATTTTCTTGAATTTTTTGAGATCTGATATGAGGCCTAGTATGTGATCAATTATGGAGAAGGGTCCATGGGCAGCTGAGAAGAATGTAAATTCAACTTTATTTGGGTGGAATGTTCTGTAGAGATCTGTGAGTGCTATTTGATCAAGAGGTTTGTTTAAGCCCATTATTTCTTTGCTTATTTTTTGTTTGGAGGATCTATTCATTTCATTCACTGGAGTGTTGAAGTCCCCTGCTACTATGGCAATATTGTGTATCATGGTGTTTTGATCTTACATGGTTTGCTTTAAGTAATTGGGTGCTCCTATATTGGGTGCATAGATATTAAGAATTTTTAAATCTTCTTGTTGGATCTTCCCTTTCACCCTTATAAAATGGCCATCTTTCTCCTTTTATACGTTTGCTATTTTGAAGCTTTTGTTATCTGCAAATAGTATAGCTACCCCTGCTTTCTTTTTTTTTTTCTTTTTCCTTTTATTTATTTATTTTTTTTCCCAAATAACATGTCACTTTTATTTTTATTTTTTTTTTAATTATTTTTTTTTATTTCGGCATATGATGGGGATTTGCCTGGATGATAGTTTTCCCTGCCTTGACCTGCAGTCAGAAGGCAACTTTGAGGGTTAGAAGAGTTTCCCGTAGACAGCAGATACTAGGCTTGTGAATTTTTATCCACTTTGCCAGTCTATGTCTTTTCAGAGGACAGATTAACCATTTACATTTATTTAGCGGATTGAAATTGGAGGAAGATTTCCTTTTATATTGTTGGCTGAAGTCCTGTTGCTTTTAATTCCTCCTTGAAGATTTTACTTTGAGGCATGTCTATTGCCCTGTTCAGTGTGGAAGGCAGATCTGACAACTTCCTGTAGGGCTGGTCTGGTCTTTGGAAATTCCTTCAGTGATTACTTGTGTGAGAAGGACTTTATTTCTACCTAATAGATGAAACTTAATTTTGTAGGATAAAGAATTCTAGGTTGGGCATTATTCTGTTTTAGAGGATTAAGGATAGGCACCCAATCCCTCCTGGCTTATAAGGTTTCAGATGATAAGTCTGCTGTTAATCTGATAGGCTTACCTTTATAGATTATTTTCCGCTTTCGTCTTGCTGCATGGAGAATTGTTTCTTTCATGTTCACTTTGGTCAGCCTAATAACCATGTAACGAGGTATCTACCCTTTCACGTTGAGTCTCCCAGGAGTTCTTTGTGCTTCTTGTATTTGGATATCAAGATTTTTAACCAGGCCTGGCATATTTCCCTCCAGTATTCCGTGAAATAAATTTTCCAGCTCTTATGAATGTTCCTCTTCCTCTTCCGGAATCCCAATCAATCTGAGATTCGGCTTTTGTATGTAATCCCACACTTCCTGTAAACTTTGGTCTTGTCTCTTGTTTCGGTGCTCCCTTTCTTCCTCTGATTTGTTTAGCACAAAGGCATAATCTTCAAGTTCTGAGATTCTTTCCTCTGCATGGTCCATCCTGTTCTTTAGGCTTTCCACTGTATTATGGAGATAATTGTTTGTTTCCTTCATTGCCAGAATTTCTGTTTGGTTTTTCTGGATAATCTCAATTTCTTTGGAGAATACTTCATTCATTTCCTGTATTGTTCTTGTGGTTTCTGTATGTTGTGATTCTATTTTCTCTTCATTTCTATTTAGTTTTGTAGTAATCCATATTCATAAATCTTCCTCTGTCAGTTTAATCATATAATGTAAGTTGGTGTCAGTTGATGGTGAGTGAGTATTTTCTTTTGGAGGTGATTTTTCTCTCTGCACTTTTATGTTTCCTGTGAACTTTCTCTGGCTCTTTCTCATCTTGGTGCTTTATCGAGGACTGGAGGTGCAGGGACTGGATTATGAGCTAAATTCTGGTATTCCGGAGGGATGATCCTTGGCAGATCTGGGGATATATTCTCTAGACCTGTAATGTCTTAGAGGAGTCAGAGCCTGTTGGGTTATCTTTGACCTGTTGTTTTCACCATATTTTAATATAGATTAGTGAGATTAGATCCCTTGCTTAGACTCCCCAGAATTGTATCCCTCTTGTGAGTGTGACTCCACTATTAACTACTAGTATGAGGTGGGAGGCACTGTGATGAGCTATGATGTTATTCTCTCTTTTTGTTGCTTGTTGTTTGCGTGTGTTCAGGGTTCAGTTATCAAGCTATTCCAATACCTATTTTATGAGCTCTAAACCTCTAAATGTGGTAAACAGGAATCTCAGCCTTTGGGGAATTTTGTGCCTCTTCCAAGGGATCTTTGAGCCCTCTTACCTATTTAGTTTGGGTGAGATATGCAACAGGTATTGGCAAGCCTAAGAGAGTATACTTCAGAGGTTGCTTGATCTGTGGCTAGAGGGGAGCTGCTAAAAAGTTGTTCAGAGATCTTTTGCTGCTTATGTGGAGCAGCTCCTGGTGGAAGGTGTCTTTTGGTGCAATTGGTAGGGATTCTGGTTATGATTTTGGTTCCCAGAATACAAGCCTGTAATTTGGCAACTGCCTGGATACCAACGGCAAGCCCTTGTGTTCTGCTTTTAACTGATGATCCACACCAACTTGCTGTAGTAAGGCATCAACTCTTTATACTCTGCCCCTCCAAGGATGGGGTTTATCTGGTTGGTATGAAGTAAAAGCCTCAAGGATGTTCAAGAGGCTTTGCCCAGGGCCGCTGAGGGACACAGAACAGAGAGCAACCTGCCTGGCTACTCTGCTCCTGCATAAGAGGGGTCAGGCCCTTTCCTACGAAATACCAGTGTCCTGGTCACAGACAAGGACCTTCTGCAACCCAGGGGGGTCTTAGCCCTAAAAGCGGAATCCCTCACCATTGTGCACTTGTGGGTCTGGGGGCTGATCCTTTTGGCTGAAGGCCCTGTCTACCAAGTCACATCCAGGAGATGGGCATGGTTCTCAGCTTGGTAGGAGTCTAGAGAAGCTGTTACTAAACCCTTTCAGGGGAGGGATCTTGCCCTCGTGAAAAACAGACCAGCAGTGGATAATAAGCAATAGGAGATGGCAGCCCAGCCTCTGGTTTCAGCATGAATAATGGCTTGTTTCATTATTCTGCCCAGGGGTGGAGTCTGTAGTTTTTGAGAGGCACCTAGCTCAAAACCCCAGAATGTGTGGGGTGTACTGTTGTCCCAAGTCACAGTTTGAAAATCACTCTCCTTCCTAGTTTCTCCCTGCTAGGGCAGGTTCTATTCATTGGGTGTAAAACAGATGCAGCTAGGTGGGATGGGTGACTGCTTGACCTCACCAGTGGACACTGCCTGGAGATAAATCTCTATCCCTCTTATGTCCCCTTCCTGGTAGGACTTGGTTCACTGGGGTCTGCCAGGAGGCTTCACCAAGGAGAGAGCTCCCTCCCTCTTCTGCCCTCTCACTGGTGGCACTTGAGCAACTGGGGTCCACTGAGAAGTTCTGCTGAGGGGCGAAAACTTTCCCATTTCTGTGCATCCCCAGGGGAGCTAGGGCTGCTGAAGTCCCCTGGGACGGTCCGCAGAGGATTGAGCTCCCTTCCTCTTCTGCTCCCTCACCAGCTTCACTTAAGTAGCTGGAGACCACTGAGAGGTTCTGCCGAGAGGTGAAAACTTTCCTTTTTCCATGGGTCACCAAAGGAACTAGGGCCACTGAAGCCCCCTGGGATGGTCTGCGGAGGATAGAGCTCCCTCCCTCTTCTGCCCCCTCATCAGCGGAGCTTGGGCCACCTGAGACCACTGGACAGCTCAGCCAAATGAGTGATCTGTCTCACTTTTCTGCCCCTTCTAAAGTGAGGCATAAGTCATTGATGTGTACACACCTCCCAGCCAAGGAGTCCCTGCACCGTGCACTGAAGAGTTCAAATTGTTTTCCTCCCCTGTCTCCTCTCCGAACTGCCTGACCCCCCATGTTATCTCTTTGCACTGAATTCAGGTGCTTCGCTGTTTGCGTGGGTGTGGAGGTCAGTGAAGGAGAAGGCGTCCTTCTGTGGGACAGATCCCACAGTCCTGACTGGCTGGGCGCTGAGTGCAGCTGGCTTGCGCTCCAATCCCCACTGTATAATTCAGATTCTTGGAACATTACAGCAAATACACTGAGTCACTTTCCTCCTTTTCCCAGCACTGCTGACCCTTGAAGCTTCCCTGCAATTTCTTGAAGCTGATTCTGTGGGATAACTCCCCACTAGAGTGATTTACACCATTTTCTTCACCTCCCACTCTGAGAGCAGAGAGCCAGGAGGTCATCCCTAATCCACCATTTTTTGACAATCTAAAAAATCTATTATTGTATATTAAACATGAATGAGGTGTATCTCAAGTTGCTACAGTAATTAGATTCTGTTGGATATATTTAAGAGAGTGACATAACAGTTTATTTCAAAATGTCAATATTCATAATATCACAGAAATTACATACTTGCAATTATTTAAGTATATAATGGCAAAGTTTAGATGTCAACTTAAATACGTGTGAAGAGATATGTAATTGTTTAAAATTCTTTTAGGGGGTCCATAAGCAAATATTTTTGAAGATTCAAGTGTTCTCTTGCTGGCTTTGGCCATCTGCTTTGCAGGTTGAAAGGCTTACCTTTACCAGTGTCCAGAATAGTTTAGGCCCGAGAAACTAATTCAGGCAAGTGAAAAAGCAGATAAGACTGAGATAGCCACCAGAAAGTCAATTTATTAGTTTTCAATAAGAAAGAGCAACTGTGACGCCTACTGGAAGTACTCATGCCCTATGCATTCAGTACAATTTCCTCTTGAAAAGCTAAATAGAAAGCCAAATAAAAATCAGAACTAGAAAATTAGAGCTATTTGATTGCCCTTTGAATGTAAATTATAAGCCAAGTACATCATTAATTAGAGTACACAAAAGCAAAATCATCTGAAATATGTGTGATGGTATATAGTAAGATGGTTGTTAGGTCCACCATGATTCATAATATGATAAACTAAAAGTTTAATGGCATAAATTCCAACTAGTGCTGTGGATCCATCTCCCAACAGAGATGGCCTTGCTTATGGGATTGGAAATACTGGATGTCAAATGGATAAGACACTATTTTCTACTGGGTACTGCCATTATTGACTCCAGGGATCCAATTTTCCGTATGCTTTTGTGGCTCATTCTTTCTTAAGCTGCTAATACAGTCAATCGTATCACAGTATACTTATGTTTCAGGGGCCTGAGAGTCACCGTGTCACAGTATACTTACGTTTCAGAGTCCTGAGAGTCACCTGTCTCTTCAAATAATTTCACATCTGTTTTCTTTGATTAGTGATGTGTTGATCTACAATTTAATTTTCAAAAGGAAATCAGACAGCTCTCATTTTCTAGTTCTTGAGGTGAAGTTCAGTGGAAAAGAATCTTATTATAGTCTCTCACTGGTAATGTTGCTCAGGGAGAGCAACATCAATGAAATAAGCAAGTACAACTTATTTCCAGCAAAAATTAATACGTTAGAAATGCATTACTGTGGGAGAAGTTCATAGGGTTGTGATGCCAGATAGAATACATAGGCACACACATATACTCACCACATGTAGGCAAAAATTTAGTATATCCTGTAATAATCACTGAAAATATACAGAAATAATTAAGAGAGAAAATCTGGTAACACCAAAGGTGGAAAGAAAATTGGAGAGGAGATACATGTGACTGGATGGGGAAGAACTATAAAGGACTAAAATGAGAAGGTTGGAAAAGCAAGCTTTTCTGGAGAAATTCAGCCAGAGAACATCAGCCAAGGAAAGAACTATACTGGATGATGATGACATAGGAAGAAAAGTCTGGGAATTGAACACCGAGAGTCATGAAATGAAAGATGAGACAAAGAGTATTTTAATGCTAGTTTCATTCTATATTGATTTCTAAATGAGATACAAATCCTCTTCAGAAAAGAAACATTATAGAGTATGAGGCTTGATATGAGCAGAGTAAGTTATCTAAATTGAGAAATACCTTTAAGATTCTGAGAGAAAAGGAAATTAGTACTATTCTGACATAAGAAACCAGGTTAAATATTAATAGACTATAAAATTAGGTACTAAGTTCTGGATTGAGGAAACTTTCTAGCAGTCATTAGGCAAAAATAAAAACTCATTTTCTGTTTGTTGTTGGGTTTTTGAAGTTTTATATTGATTTTTTTACAACAGATAAAAAGAATGAAAAGCATAGACATGAGTGATTTTTGACATGTACAATTTTCTGATTTGTATACATTTCTGAATAAAGTGTAGATTTTCTGAATCATGTGTCTTAAAATAGAGCAGCCATGGGGATAGAAAAGCTAAGTCATACATTTAGTTATTCATCTGAACACGAGGAAAACAAGTTACTTTTGGGGGAAAACTTCAATATCTGAAGTTAAAGAATAAGGACAATAAATGAGAGGAGTCCCTTGGTGATGTGCAAAAGCATATTGGTAGTAGGTCAAGGAGAGTATTTTAGTAAATATTTTCCCTAGAGCTAGAAATTTTGGGGTATGAATATGTTCTGTGGAAGAATCACCTTTACAATTTTCTGTAGCAATTAGGGAAGTAACAATTGTACAGGCAACATCAAGTCGATTCAAAACCTTAGCATTTTCCTGTAGCTGTGATTCCAGGATTTTGGGAACATTGTGCATCACTTCCTAGAAGACATCTAGGACTATTCTTGCGGGGGCATTAAGATTTACCTAGTGAGGGTAACTGTTTAACCACTTCAGTACAGCACTGTCTACAGCCGATAGCCACAGATGAATGCCACAGCGACTTTAGTCAGCAGCCGTGATATGAAGGCGCACAGCCAAGCGTTGACTTCAGCCAACAGCCATGATATGACTTTTCTAATTTTTCATTTATCAAAATAAAATTATGAACATTTAAAAATAACGTAATGAAAACATATATGTATATGTTACCTATTCTGATTTACATTACAAGTAAGGCTGCCTGTAAAGTAAATCAAGCTTTCAGTGTTTTAAAACTTTCCTCATCACACAAGAGCAAAATGGATTCATCATCAATGCACAGCACAGACTATCATCCTGACTATGAGTGACGACTGTGGTCAAGGTTTCATGGTCGGTGAGTGTGGTACCAAAGTGGTTAATTCATTCAGTCCATGAGCATGAGATGTCTTTCCACCTGTCTTTGTCTTCTTCAATTTGTTTCATCAGTGTTTTATAGATTTTATTACAGATATCTTTTATGTCTTTGGTTAGACTTATTCCTAGATTGTTTTTGGTAGGGATTCCTTTATTTATTTATTTATTTATTTTTATTTCGGCATATGATGGGGATACAGATTTTAAGGTTTCAATAAATGCCCTTTCCCCCCTCCCCCACAAGTCACAGTCTCCAGCATGACCATCCCCCAGACGGTGCACTTCTCACTCATTATGTATGTATATACGCACCCACCCCCCAGTCCCCCTATCCAATACCCTATTACTGTAGTACCTATGTGTCCACTTAGGTGCTGCTCTTTTAATTCCAGGTTGCTGGTGAGTATATGTGGTTCTTGTTTTTCCATTCTTGGGATACTTCACTTAGTAGTATGGGTTCCAGCTCTAACCAGGAAAATATAAGATGTGATATATCACCATTGTTTCTTACAGCTGAATAGTACCCCATGGTATACATATACCACATTTTATTAATCCATTCTTGGATTGATGAGCACTTGGGCTACTTCCACAGCCTTGCAATTATGAATTGTGCTGTTATAAACATTCGAGTGCAGGTGTCTTTTTTGTAGAGTGTCATTGGATATTTTGGGTAGATGCCCAGTAATGGGTCTGTTGGGTCAAATGGTAGATTCACTTGAATCGCTTTAAGGTATCTCCAAATTTCTTTCGACAGAGGTTGAACTAATTTGCAGTCCCACCAGCAGTGTAGGAGTGTTCGTCTCTCTCTGCATCCACACCAGCATTTGTTGTTCGGGGTCATTTTGATAAAGGCCATTCTCACTGGAGTTAAGTGATATCTAATTCTGGTTTTGATTTGCATTTCTCTGATGATTAGGGATGTTGAGCACTTTTTCATATGTTTGTTGGCCACTCTTCTGTCTTCTTTAGAAAAGTTTCTGTTCAAGTCCTTTGACCACTTTTAATAGAGTTATTTGATTTTTTCTTGCTGATTTTCGTGAGTTCTAAGTATATTCTAGTTATCAACCCCTTATCAGATGTATAGGATGCAAAAATTTTCTCCCACTCTGTAGGGTGTCTGTTTACTCTCATGACTGTTTCTTTGGCTGTGCAGAAGCTTTTTAGTTTCATCGTGCCCCCTTTATTTATTTTTGTTGCTGCTGTGATTGCCTTTGGGGACTTCTTCATAAACTCTTTGCCTAGGCCGATGTCTAGGAGAGTGTTTTCAACATTTTGCTCTAGAATTCTAATAGTTTCATACCTTAGGTTTAAGTCTGTTATCCAGCGTGAGTTCATTTTTGTGAGAGGTGAAAGGTGTGGGTCCTGCTTTAGCCTGATTTTTGTGAGAGGTGAAAGGTGTGGGTCCTGCTTTAGCCTTCTACAAGTAGCTATCCAGTTTTCCCAGAACCATTTATTGAAAAGGGTTTCTCTTCCTCAGCATATGTTTTTGTCTTTTTTGTCAAAGATTAGATGGCTATATAAGGACGGTTTTATATCAGCATTCTCAGATCTGTTCCATTGGTCAATATTCCTATTTTTTATGCCAATAGCAGATTGATTTAATTACTACAGCTTTGTAGTATAGCATGATATCTGGCATATTAATGCCTCCCATTTTGTTTTTGTTGCCTAGAATTGCTTTTAATATTCGGGGTCTTCTTTGGTTGCATACGAAGCACAAAATTATTTTTTCTATATCTGTGAGGAATGCTGATGGGATTTGAATAGGTATTGCATTGAATCTGTAGATCAGTTTGGGTAGTATAGACATTTTAATGATGTTGAGTCTGCCAATCCATGAGCATGGAATAGATTTCCATCTGTTTACATCCTCTGCTATTTTCTTCCTTAGTGTTTCATAGTTCTCCCTGTAGAGGTCTTTTACCTCTTTGGTTAAGTATATTCCTAGGTACTTTAATTTCTTTGTTGCTATTGTGAAGGGAATTGAGTCTTTGATTTGGTTTTCGATTTGATTGTTCTTTGCGTATATGAATGCCTCTGATTTCTGTTTATTGATTTTGTATCCTGAGACTTTACTAAATTCATTTATCAGTTCCAGGAGTTTCTTGGTTGAATCTTTGGGATTTTCTAATATAATATCATATCATCAGCAAAGAGTGAATGTTTGATCTCTTCTGCCCCTATTTGGATACATTTAATTGCACTTTCCTGTCTGACTGCTGTAACCAGGACATCCAGCACTATGTTGAATAGAAGTGGAGATAGTGGGCAGCCTTGTCTGGTTCCAGTTCTAAGTGGGAATGCTTTCAGTTTTTCCCCATTCAGTATGATGTTGGCTATGGGTCTGCATATATGGCTTGTATCATTTTTAGGTATGTCCCTTCTATGCCTATTTTATTGAGTGTTCGTATCATGAAAGGATGTTGAATTTTGTCACAAGCTTTTTCTGTATCTATTGAAAGAATCATGTGGTCTTAGTTTTTGCTTCTGTTTATGTGCTGAATTGCATTTACAGATTTACGTATGTTGAACCATCCCTGCATCCCTGGGATGAAGCCCACTTGGTCGTGATGGATTATTTTATTGATAAGCGTCTGGATTCGGTTATCTAAGATTTTGTAGAAAGATTTTGCATCTATATTCATTAGGGATATTGTTCTGTACATTTCTGTTTTTGTTGCATCCTTTCCTGGTTTTGGTATCAGAGTAATATTCGCCTCATAAAAGGTGTCGGGGAAGCTTCCGTTCTTCTCCATGTTGTGGAATAGTTTCTGCAAGATAGGTACTAGTTCTTCTTTGTAGGTGTGGTAAAATGCGGTTGTGAAACAATCTGGACCAGTACTTTTCTTTTTAGGGAGATTTTTAATTGCTGTTTCTATTTCAGCTGTTGAGATTGGTCTGTTCAGGGAATCTATTTCTTCCTGGTGGATCCTAGGGAGGCTGTGTGTTTCTAGAAATTAGTCCATTTCCTCAAAATATTCCAGTTTGTGTGCATAAAGATTTTTGTATTACTCATAAATTATATCATGTATCTCTTTGGGATCAGTTGTGATATCTCCTTTTTTGTTCCTGATGGAGCTTATTAGAGATTTCTCTTTTCTGCTTTTCGTAACTTAGCCAATGGCATGTCTATTTTGTTTTTTTTTAAAAGAACCAACTTTTTGATTTATTAATCTCCTGAATAGCTTCCCTGTTTTCAATTTCGTTTAGTTCTGATTTGATCTTGTTGATTTCACTCCTTCTGCTGGGTTTGGGGCAGGTCTGTTCTTCTTTATCCAACTCTTTGAGTCATTTCATTAGATTGTCTATTTGTGATCTTTTTGACTTTTGGTTATAGGCATTGATAGAGATAAACTTTCCTCTCAGAACTGCTTTAGCTGTGTCCCAGAGGATTTGATAACTTGTCTCTCCATTGTCATTTTCTTCATAGAACTTTTTTATTTCCATCTTGATTTCTTCATTTATGAAGTAATCATTTACTAGGAGGTTGTTTAATTTCCATGTTTTTGTGTAGAAATGTGAGTTTCTATTACGGTTGATTTCTACTTTTATTCCACTGTGATCTTAGAAGATACATGGTATGATTTCTATTTTTTTAAATTTCTTGAGGTTTACTTTGTGTCTTAGTATATGGTCAATCTTGGAGAATGTCCCATGAGCTGATTAGAAGAACGTATGTTCAGTGGATTTTTGGTAGAATGTCCTGTAAATGTCAGTCAGTCCCAATTGTTCTAGAGTTTTGTTTAAGTCCATTATTTCTTTGTTTATTTTCTGTTTGTAGAATCTGTCTTGTGCTGTCAGTGGGTTGTTGAAATCTCTGGTTATTATGGTATTGCTATTAATCAATTTGTTTAGATCCATTAAGGTTTGCTTTATGAATCTGGGTGCACCTAAGTTGGGTGCATATATATTTAAAATTGTAATCTCTTCTTGTTGAACTGTGCCCTTCACCATTATATAATGACCCTCTTTGTCTTTCACTACTTTTGTTGGTTGAAAACTAAGTCGTCTGAAATTAGAACTGCCACGCCAGCCTTCTTTTGGCTTCTACTTCCTTGGAATACTGATCCCCACCCTTTTACTTTTAGTCTACACGCATCCTTGCAGGTTAGATGTGTTTCCTAAAGACAGCATAAACTTGGACTGTATTTTCTTATCTATTCAGCCAGCCTATGTATCTTGAGTGGAGAGTTTAAGCCATTCACATTTATTGAGAGAACTGATAGGTGAGGTAGATTACTGTTCATTCTGTTGGGTTGGAATTTTTTGCTTTGATTTCTCCTTTGGGCCATAGTAATATCTGCCCTTTAATCTTTGGGGTTTGGTTGTTTTTATATTCGTGAGGTTTTATTATGGTGTTCCGTGTGTAACAATGTTTTGAGTACTCCTTGTAGAGCTAGTCTTGTCTTGGTGAATTCTCTGAGGCTTCACTTGTCTGGGAATGTCTTTATTTCTCTTTCATATATGAAGCTTAGTTTTGCAGGGAATAAGATTCTAGGCTGGGCATTGTTTTGTTTCAGAAGAGTGAGAATGGGGCCCCAGTCTCTCCTTGCTTGTAAAGTCTCATTAGAGAAGTCTGCTGTTATTCGAATTGGCTTTCCCTTGTAAGTTACTTGCTTCTTTCGTCTTACAGCTCTGAGAAAGGTCTCTTTAGTTGATATTTTGGTCAGTCTGATGATTGCATGTCGTGACGTCTTCCTGTATGCATTGAATCTCCCAGGGGTCCTCTGAGCTTCTTGAACTTGTATATCGAGATTTTGAGTAAGGCCTGGGAAAGTTTTCTCTGTTGTACCTTCAAAAAGCTTGTCCAACCCTTGAGTGATGTCTTCTTCCCCTTCTTGTAACCCTATGATTCTCACGTTAGGTTTCTTCACATAGTCCCACATCTCTTGTAGGCTTTGCTCTTTTCTCTCTTTTCTCTGCTCTGTCTCTGTGACTGATTTATTTAATTGGAAGATGTTATCTTCAATCTCTGAGATTCTTTCTTCTGTTTGATCTACCCTGTTCTTGAGACTTTCCACTGTATTTTGTAGTTCCCTGTGTTGATTTTTCATCTCCAGGAATTCGGTTGAAGTTTTCTTCACTGTGTCGATCTCTTTAGTGAACTTTTGTTCCATACCCTGGAGGCTTTTTGTGGTTCCTTTATGTTGGTTGTTGAGTTGTTCTTGCAGGTCAGTGAGTGTTCTTATGATCCACATACAAAATTCCTCTTCTGTCCTTTTGGTTGTCAGGTTTTGGTTGTTGTCTGTTTGTATGGGGCTGTTTCACCTCTTTGGGGTGTGTTTTCCGTTTGTTTCTTCATATTTTCGGAATTCGTTTGCTGATTTCTTCCCATGTCGCTCAGTTGTTGTTTCTTTCCTTTAGGTTTTCATTTGGGTATTCACACGTCTTGTTTACTCTCTGAGTCGGTCGGTGGTGTTGGTCCCTTGCGGCGGCCATCGCTGGGCTGGTGTCTGCTGGTCTCTCTACCCACTGGGGAGCCTGCCAGCAGTCTGAGATGCAGCAGAGGGGAAACAGCTGAATCACCTACCCTTCGCACTGGTCTCTGGGCTGCTCCGTCATCCTCACGTCTTCTGCCTCCTTAATTACACAGGTGGAGATAGATGACAGGAACAGGAACAGTTCCTATCTCAACTCCACCCTCAAGGTGGGGCTAGAAACTTTGGAGCCAAAGGCCCAGCTCCAAGTCACCAGAGTGTGTGGGTCGTAAAATCTCTCTACCTTATATCCACCAAGGTCAGCCTCCTACGAGGCTCGGCCCTGCCTAGTCAAACTCCAGGGCCTGGACACCGAGCGTGGGAGACCTATGTAAGGAGAGACCAATCAGAAGCGTGCAGGCAGGCAATGGGACCCACCAATCCCTGTCTTGTGACTTGTTAATTACACAGGTGAAGATAAGCGGCAGGAATGGGAACAGTTCCTACCTCAGCTCTGCCTCCAAGTCGGGGACAGACACTTTGGAGTCAAAGGGTCAGCCACAAGTCCCGTCTTCTGTCTCTTCAATTCCACAGGTGGAGATAAGTGGCAGGAACAGGAACAGTTTCTATCTCGGCTCCGCCCCCAAGGCGGGGATACAAACTTTGGAGCCAAAAGCCTAGGCCCAAATCCCCGGATGGGGGGTCTTAAGATATCTCTGCCTAATAACCACTAAAGGCAGTCTCCTACGTGGCTCGGCTCTGCCCACGCGAGATCCTCACTTTGGACACAAAGCGCGGGAGACCTGTGTAGGAAGATACCGACCAGGAGCGGGCAGGCAGGCAATGGGACCCACCAGTTCCTGTCTTCTGATTCCTCAATTACCCAGGTGGAGATAAGCGGCAGGAATGGGAACAGTTCCTAGCTCAGCTCCGCCCCCAAGGCTGGGACAGAGACTTTGGAGTCTAGGGCAGTGCTCCAGGTCGCAGGATAGTGTAGAAGACAGTGTTTCTCTGCCTTAAATCTACCAGGGGCAATCTCCTCTGTAGTACTGCCCCGTCCAGGCAGGGTCCACTCTTTGAGCACAGAGTCAGTGCCACTAGTGTAGCAAGTGACTGTCCAATATCACGTTGGTGGAGCAGGGGTGCATACTAGCACTCTCTTTGCGCCTCCCCTCCAAACCCAGAGCCCAAGTCAGCACTGGAATGTGGAGGCGGAAGCGGTGCAGGAGGGGCAGAGGGAGGGGGGTCCTAATGGATCAAGGAGTCTAATTTAACGCACTCTGACCTCTCAGTGCTTTCCCAAACCTCCTCTATATCCAAAGTCAAAGCCTCCTTCTGTGTAAACTCCCCTTAACCTTGACCTGGGAGTGTTCTGCAGGGAGATGCCCGAGTGGGCTCTGGTTCCTTCTGCGTGCAGAGTGGTGCTGGGCTCGGACCCTCCCCCTCCTTATACTGCCACTGCTGTGTGTTCTGGAGACCTCAGAGTGTTCCCTGCTCTAGTCTCCTCCCCACATGGCTTTGTCCCTCGCTGCCACTTCTTACCAACTTCAGGCACCTCCCTGCCTACGTGGAAGTTGAGCTAGGTGTAGGAGGGGGTGTTGCTCATCACCAGGTAGGGCTGGCGCCACTGCCACTAATGGTTCAGGGAGTCTAACTTTGCACATTCTGACCTCTCAGTGATGTCCAAAACCTCCTCTATATCCAAATTCAAAGCCTCCTTCTGTGTAAACTCACCTTAACCTTGACCTGGGAGTGATCTGCAGGGAGATGCCAGAGTGGGCTCTGGTTCCTGCTGTGCGGACAGTGATTGCTCTGTTCGGACCCTCCCCCACCTTAAACTGCTGCTGCTGTGTGCTCTGGAGAACTCAGTGTTCCCTGCTCTCGTCTCCTTTCCAAACGGCTTTGTCCAGCACTGCCACTTCTCACCAACTTCAGGCACCTCCCGGCCTACGTGGAAGTGGAGCTCGGTGTAGGAGGGGATGTTGCTCAGCACCAGGTAGGGCTGGCACCACTGCCAGCTGGCAGCAGCTTAAACCACGCCTCGCTCCCTCCCTGTTGTGTGCCTCCGAATCCCCGATTTTTGCGGAAGAATAATCGATTCACCTTTGCTTTAGGCTGTAAATGGTCTTATCCCTCCGTTTTCTGGTGGATGTCTGCAGGCTTGCGAAGCTGGTCCCGTGGAAGTGCAGATCGCTCGCATGTGGCTATCCGCTTTCTTCACTTTTCGCTCTGGGAGCAGAGAGCCAGGAGGGCACCCCTACTCCATCATGTTTCTATCCAGATCCTATTTTTTAATTTTTTTAAGTAGTTTGTTATTAGTGTATAGAAATACCACTGATTTTTGTATGCTGATCTTGTATCGTACAACTTTATTGAATTCGTTCATCTGGTGTAAAAAATTTTTGGTGGAGTATTTAGGTTTGTCTCTATATAAGATCATATTGTCTGTTAAGAGGAACCATTTAACTTATTCTTTTCCAGACTTCATGCCCTTTTATTCTTTCTCTTACCTAATTGCTCTGGCTAGGACTTCCAGTACTATATTCCTAATCATGCTATGTTATTGCTCTTTGGTTAATGTTGAGCTCACATCTCTCAACATTTTGCTGTAGATGGGTACATAGCTGTCTCTTTTGATGAGGTGTGCCTTCTTGTATGCTTCGTTCTTCTTTTGTATTCCCTTTTCTAGTGTGTTCTTCTCTACTCATTTACATTATCTTCTTGGCCTCTGAAGACTTTTGAGTATGCAACTCCTGATGTACAGGGAAAGGGAAGCAGAATTCAACCTGTTTTTCATCTCAAGAAGACTTTACAAGAAGGATTTTAATAACTTTGGAGACTTCTTCCACATGATAGCTTCTGATTTCAATGGCTACAATATCTGGTTGTGAAGTTGTTTACCCACAGAGCCTGGAACATTACAGTAGCTTAATAACTATTTATTGAATGAATTTGCTGGGCATGTGGCCCACGCCTGTAGTCCTAGCACCCTGCGAGGCCGAGGTGGGAGGATTGCTTGAGGCCAGGAGTTCAACACCAGACTGAGCAAGAGTGAGATCCAATCTCTACTGAGAAATAGAAAGAAATTAGCCAGGCTGGGAGGGAGAAAATGGCGGATTAGGGCTGACCTCTTGACTCTCGGCTCTCGGGGTGAGGGGTGAAGAGGACAGACAACCACACGCAGACCACCTGCACCTACTCTGGAGCAGACTCGCAGAACTGCAAAGAGACACTGGGATATGGAAATCGTGGATTTACAATTAAAGGTGAACCAAAATTCTTTCACAAAACCCAGGGACTCGGAACTATAGTGGGGAGGGAGCCCCCCCATGCGCCAGCCGCCCCACGGGCTGGCCAGCGGAGGCACTCCTTCTCCCCCACATGGGGAGATGATCCTTTCCTCACAGGTCCCCACGCCCACACAGGCAGGGAACTGCCTGAGGTTGATGGGAGGTGGCAACATGGGCAGACGAGCGGTTTCGAAAGGAGTCTGAAACAGGCAGCATTTAGAATTCTACACAGTGCCCCGCTGAAGCCGTGGGGAGTGCAGGAAGGGTCTGAACCCAACACCCGCTCCTTAGCCCTGCTGCACAGCCCCCGAGGCTAGGAGACCCCACGCACAGCCATGCTGGAGACATTCTTCGTGCTTTCCCAGGGCCCAAGACCAGCTGAACTGTTTCTGCTTCAGGGGACGGCAGTCCATTGAGCCCACAGCCCCGCTGACGTCGTAGTGGGTAGGGAGAAGGATCAAGTTCTGTGCACACTCCCCCACTCCGCCAGTCCGCAGCTCTGGCGCCCAGACTCTGCTGCTTGGAGACTCCGCAGGTTGGAGACTCCATGTGGAGCCGCACAGGAGACGTTCTCCCAGCTTCCTTGGGGCCCAAGGCCAGCTGAACTGTTTCTGCTTCAGGGGACGGCAGCTAGTTGAGCCCACAGCCCTATTGAAGTGATAGTGGGTGGGGAGAAGGGCCCAGTTCCGTGTCCGCTCCCTGGCTCCGCCAGTCCACCGCTCCAGCGCCCAGCCTCTGTGGCTTGGAGACTCCACGGCTTGGAGACTCCGCACGGAGCCGCACGGGAGATGTTTTCCCAGCTTCCTTGGGGCCCAAGGCCAGCTGGCCTGTTTCTGCTTCAGGGGACGGCAGCCTGTTGAGCCCACAGCCCTGTTGAAGCGGTAGTGGGTGGGGAGAAGGGCCCAGCTTTGTGCCCGCTCCCCTGCTCCACCACCCAGCCTCTGCGGCTTGGAGACTCCACGCAGAGTCTTGTGGGAGACGTTCTCCTAGCTTCCTTGGGGCAGTTCACCTCGGAAGGTGTTTTCTGGGCTTCCCTAGAATCCCAAAGCAGCTGATCTGCTCCTGCTTCAGGAGAGGGCAGCCTATCAAGCCCACAGCACCTCAGGAGCGGTGGTGGGTAGGGAGAAGGGCCCAGCTCTGTAACTGTCCCCCTGCCCCGCTACTCTACCCCTGTGGCTTGGAGAAGTTGTGGAGGACCGTGCGGGAGAAGTTTGCCAGGTATCCCTACTACCCTAAGCCAGACAAACTCTTCAAGTGGCTGGAGAAGGCACCTCTCTTAATCGCCAGAATCCCACTGAACCAGTAGCAGCAGAAGAAAGAATCCAAACCCTGCAGTGACTTCCTAGCACTGCCACACTGCCCTGAAGCTTGGAGAAGCTGCGGTGGGCAGCGCTCAAGTGTTTCCCTGGCACCTCTTCTACCCTAAACTGGCTGATCTTTTTGGGCATCCGGAGAAAGCAACTTGTTGAGCTCACAGCGCTCTACTGAAGCAGAAGCAAGTGAGAGAGGATCCGAACCCAAGAGCTGCTTCCCTGCTCCACCGAGCCACTCTTTAGAGTGAAAATACTGGAGAGGGCAGCTCTGGTAGTAAACTCAGACTTCCCCCCTGCCCTAACTAGGCAAGTGGCCTTGAAAGCTGAATTTATAAGGGTGGAAAGTTGAGAGTGGTGCTTTGTTCAGCAGCGTTCTCACAAGTTAGAACTAGAGGGGTATCTTGCTGCACTCACTGGTTGGCTTTCTGTGCCCAGAGAGTAGAGCTTGCTGTAGCAAGGTAGATAAGCAAAGGAGGCTGCTAGTCCTGAGGACACAAAGAACCATTGGGAAAGGTGATACATGAGCAGAACACATCCTCCCCAGGTCTTCCAAGGATCATTCCTTTGGAACCCAAGTACACAGCTTATAATTGACTTCCAGCACCTCTGGTCCTCAACAAATTATCCAAATGAGGAAGAACAAGTGAAAAACTTCAGGAACCATGAGATATCAGAGAGAAAAGTCACCTCCAAAAGAAAATAATCATTCTCCACCAACTGACACCAACTTACATGTTATGATTAAACTAACAGATGAAGAATTCTGAATATGGATTGTTAGAAAGCTCAATGGAATCGAAAAGAAAATAGAATCCCAAAATAGAGAAAACACAAGAACAATCCAGGAAATGAATGAAAAATTATCCAGAGATATAGAGATAATTCAGAGAAACCAAGCAGAAATTCTAGCAATGAAGGAAACATTCAAGTAACTCCACAACACAGTGAAAAGCCTCAAAAACAGGATAGATTATCCTAAGGAAAGAATCTCAGAGCATGAAGATTATACCTACACGCTAAACAAATCAGAAGAAGAAAGGGCACACAGAAACAAGATACAAGATCAAAGCTAACAGGAAGTATGGGATTATGTAAAAAAGTCGAACCTCAGAATGATTGGCATTCCAGAAGGAGAAGAGGAACCCTCACAAGGGTTGGAAAACTGATTCTACAGCATACTAGAGGAAAATATGCCGGGCCTAGATAGAAATTTGGATATCCAAATTCAAGAAGTGCACAGAACCCCTGAGAGACACAATGTGAATAGGCAATCGCCTCGTCATGTGGTTATTAAGTTGACCAAAGTAAATGTGAAAGAAGAAATCCTCCTTACAGCAAGGTGTAAACAACAAATAACCTACAAAGGGAAGCCTATCAGACTAACTGCAGGCTTCTCATCTGAAACCTTACAGGCCAGGAGAGAGTGGGTGCCTATATTTAATCTTCTAAAACAGAATAGAGCCCAATCTAGAATACTTTATCTGGCAAAATTAAGGTTCATCTATGAGGGTGAAATAAAATCCTTCTCAGACAAGCAATCGCTGTAGGAAAATGCAGAGACCAGACCAGCACTACAGGAAATTCTGAGACCTGCCTTCCACAGTGAACAGGGCAATAGGCACTACTCAAAATGAAATCCACAAAGAATTAAAGTATAGATCTCGAACTTCATGATGACTCAATCTCTAAGTCAAAGCAACAGGACTTGACCCATCAATATGAACGGAAATCTTCCTCCAATTTCAATCCTCTCAATAAATGTAAATGGTTTAAAATGTCCTCTGAAGAGACATAGGCTGTCAGAGTGGATAAAATTCCACAAGCCTAGTATTTGCTGTCTACAGGAAACACACCTAAACCATAAAGATGCCTCCCGGCTGAAGATCAAGGGATGGAAAATTATCATCCAAGCAAACGGAAGTCAAAAGAAAGCAGGGGTTGCTATATTATTCACTGACAACATTAGTTTAAAGTAACAAAAGTTAAAAAGGATAAAGAAGGCCACTTCATAATGGTGAAAGGGAAGATCCAACAAGAAGATATAACAATTCTTAATATTTATGCTCCCAATTCAAGAGCACGCAGTTACATAAAGCAAACATTGTTGGAGGTAAATACCACCCTAAACAATACGGCCATAGTAGCAGGGGACTTCAATACACCACTAAATTAACTGGATAGATCTTCCAAAAAGAAATTCAGTAAAGAAATAATGGACATAATCAAAGATATTGAACAAAAAGTTCTGAAAGACCTATACAGAATATTTCACCCAAATAAAGTTGAATTAACATTCATCTCAGCAGCATAGGATTCTTCCAAAAAATTGATCAGATATCACAACTGATCCCAAAGAGATACAAGATATAATTTATGGGTACTACAAAAATCTTTATGCACACAAACTGTAAAATGTGGAGGAAATGGACAAATTTCTAGAAACACACAGCCACTCTAGTCTCAACCAGGAAGAAATAGATTCCCTGAACTGACGAATCTCAACAGGTGAAATAGAAACAGCAATTAAAAATCTCCCTAAAAAGAAAAGTACTGGTCCAGATGGTTTCACAACCGCATTTTACCACACTTACAAAGAAGAACTAGTACCTATCTTGCAGAAACTATTCCACAACATCGAGAAGAACGGAAGCTTCCCCAACACCTTTTATGAGGTGAATATTACTCTGATACCAAAACCAGGAAAGGATGCAACAAAAACAGAAATGTACAGACCAATATACCTAATGAATATAGATGCAAAATCTTTCTACAAAATCTTAGATAACCGAATCCAGACGCTTATCACTAAAATAATCCATCACGACCAAGTGGGCTTCATCCCAGGGATGCAGGGATGGTTCAACATACGTAAATCTGTAAATGCAATTCAGCACATAAACAGAAGCAAAAACTAAGACCACATGATTCTTTCAATAGATACAGAAAAAGCATTTGACAAAATTCAACATCCTTTCATGATACGAACACTCAATAAAATAGGCATAGAAAGGACATACCTAAAAATGATACAAGCCATATATGACAGACCCATAGCCAACATCATACTGAATGGGGAAAAACTGAAAGCATTCCCACTTAGAACTGGAACCAGACAACGCTGCCCATTATCTCCACTTCTATTCAACATAGTGCTGGATGTACTGGTTACAGCAATCAGACTGGAAAGTCCAATTAAAGTCTCCAAATAGGGGCAGAAGAGATCAAATTTTCACTCTTTGCTGATGATATGATATTATATTTAGAAAATCCCAAATATTCAACCAAGAAACTCCTGGAACTGATCATTGAATTTAGTAAAGTCTCAGGATACAAAATCAATACACAGAAATCAGAGGCATTCATATACGCCAACAACAATCAAATCAAGAACCAAAACAAAGACTCAATTCCCTTCACAATAGCAACAAAGAAATTAAAGTACCTAGGAATATACTTAACCAAAGAGGTAAAAGACCTCTACAGGGAGAACTATGAAACACTAAGGAAGGAAATAGCAGAGGATGTAAACAGATGGAAATCCATTCCATGCTCATGGATTGGCAGACTCAACATCATTAAAATGTCTATACTACCCAAACTGGTCTACAGATTCAATGCAATACCTATTAAAATCCCATCAGCATTCTTCACAGACATAGAAAAATTAATTTTATGCTTCGTAGGGAACCAAAGAAGACCCCGAATATCAAAAGCAATTCTAGGCAACAAAAACAAAACGGGAGGCATTAATATGCCAGATATGAAACTATACTACAAAGCTGTAGTAATTAAATCAATCTGGTACTGGCATAAAAATATGAATATTGACCAATGGTATAGAACTGAGAATCCTGATATAAAACCATCCTCATATAGCAATCTAATCTTTGACAAAGAAGACAAAAACATATGCTGGGGAAAAGAATCCCTTTTCAATAAATGTTGCTGGGAAAACTGGATAGTCACTTGTAGAAGGCTAAAGCAGGACCCATACCTTTCACCTCTCACAAAAATCAACTCACGCTGGATAACAGACTTAAACCTAAAGTATGAAACTATAAGAATTCTAGAAGAAAATGTTGGAAACACTCTCCTAGACATCGGCCTAGGCAAAGAGTTTATGAAGAAGTCCCCAAAGGCAATCACAGCAGCAACAAAAATAAATAAATTGGACATGATGAAACTAAAAAGCTTCTGTACAACCAAAGAAACAGTCATGAGAGTAAACAGACACCCTACAGAGTGGGAGAAAATTTTTGTATACTACGCATCTGATAAGGGGTTGATAACTAGCATATACTTAGAACTCACGAAAATCACCAAGAAAAAATCAAATAACCCCATTAAAAGTGCGCAAAGGACTTGAACAGAAACTTTTCTAAAGAAGACAGAAGACTGGCAAACAAACATAACAAAAAATGCTCAACACCTCTAATCATCAGAGAAATGCAAATAAAAAACCACAATGAGATATCACTTAACTCCAGTGAGAATGGCCTTTATCAAAATGACCCCGAACAACAAATGCTGGTGTGGATGCGGAGAGAGAGGAACACTCCTAGACTGCTGGTGGGACTGCAAACTAGTTCAACCTCTGTGGAAGGCAATTTGGAGATACCTTAATGCGATACAAGTGAATCTACCATTTGACCCAGAAATCCCATACTGGTCATCTACCCAAAAGATCCAATGACACTCTACAAGAAAGACACCTGAACTCGAATGTTTATAGCAGCACAATTTATAATTTCAAGGCTGTGGAAGTAGCCCAAGTGCCCATCAATCCAAGAATGGATTAATAAAATGTGGTATATGTATACCATGGAGTACTATTCAGCTCTAAGAAACAACGCTGATATATCACATCTTATATTTTCCTGGTGACAACTGGAACCCATACTACTAAGTGAAGTATCCCAAGAATGGAAAAACAAGAACCACATATATTCACCAGCAAACTGGTATTAAATGAGCAGCACCAAAGTGGACAGATAGGTACTACAGTAATAGGGTGCTGGGCAGGGGGACGGGCGGGTGGTTATATATATACATAATGAGTGAGAAGTGCACCGTCTGGGGGATGGTTATGCTAGAGACTGAGTCTTGTGGGGGGAGGGAGGAAAGGGCATTTATTGAAACTTTAAAATCTGTACCCCCATCATTTGCCTAAATAAAAAAAAAAATATTGATCAACTACTAGGCCACAAAGCAGATCTCACAAAATTCAAGAAAATAAGAATAGCCAACATGGCGGATTAGCGGTGCCTTCCTGGCTCTCTGCTCCCAGAGAGAAAAGTGAAGAAAGCGGATAGCCACAAGCGAGTGATCCGCACTTCCACAGGACCAGCTTCGCAAGCCTGTAGTCATCCACCGGGAAATGGAGGGATAAGACCATTTACAGCCTAAAGCAAAGGTGAATCAATTATTCTTCCGTAAAAATCGGGGATTCGGAGGCACACAACAGGGAGGGAGTGAGGCGGGGTTTAACCGGGTGGCAGTGGCGCCAGCCCTACCTGGAGTTGAGCAACCCCCCCCCCTCACCGAGCTCCACTCCCACGTAGGCCGGGAGGTACCTGAAGTTGTTGTTAAGTGGCAGCGCGAGACAAAGCCTTGTGGAGAGGAGACTAGAGCAGGGAACACTGAGTTCTCCAGAGCACACAGCAGCGGCAGTTTAAGGAGGGGGAGGGTCTGAGCCCAGCAACCCATCTCCGCAAAGCAGGACCCAGAGCCCACTGGGGCATCTCCCTGCAGAACACTCCCAGGTCAAGGTTAAGGGGAGTTTACACAGAAGGAGGCTTTGACTTTGGATATAGAGGAGGTTTGGGACATCACTGAGAGGCCAGAGTGTGCTAAGTTAGACTCCTTGATCCCTTAGGACCCCCCTCCCTCTGCCCCTCTGGCACTGCTCCCAGCTCAGCATCACTCCGCCTCCGCATTCCAGCGCTGACTTGGCATTCCAGCGCTGACCTGGGATGGAGGTTTGGAGGGGAGGCGCAGAGAAAGTGCTGGTACACACCCCTGCTCCATCAATTTGATATTAGACGGTCACTTGCTGCACAAGTGGCACTGACTCTGAACTCAGTGAGTGGACCCTGCATGGACAGGGTAGTACTACAAGGGAGGTTGCCCTTGGTAGATTTAAGGCAGAGAAACATTGTCTTCTACACTCTCCTGCGACCCAGAGCACCGCCCTGGTCTCCAAAGTCTCTGTCCCAGCCTTGGGGGCGGAGCTGAGATAGAAACTGTTCTCATTCCTGCAGCTTATCTCCACTGGTGTTATTAAGGAACCAGAAGACAGGGACTGGTGAGTCCCAGGGGCTGCCTGCCCGCTCCTGGTCGGTCTCTCCCTACACAGGTCTCCCGCGCTCTGTGTCCGGAGCGCGGAACCCATCTGGGCAGACTGCCTTTGGTGGTTACTAGGCAGAGGTACTTTACAACCCCCACATCCCGGGATTTGGGGCAAGGTCCTTGGCTCCAAAGTTTGTATTCCCACCTTGGGGGCGGAGCCGAGATAGAGACTGTTCCTGTTCCTGCCGCTTATCTACACTTGTGGAATTAAAGAGACAGAATACAGGGCTTGTGGCTGAGTCTTTGGCTCCAAAGGCTCTGGACCTGCCTTGGGGGTGGAGCTGAGGTAGGAACTGTTCCCATTCCTGCCGCCTATCTCCACCTGTGTAATTAAGGAACCAGAAGACAGGGACTGGTGGGTCCAAGGGCCTGCCTGCCCGCTCCTGGTCAGTCTCTCCCTACACAGGTCTTCCGCGCTCTGTGTCCAGAGTGAGGATCTAGCCTGGGCAGAGCCGAACCACGTAGGAGACTGCCTTTAGTGGTTATTAGGCAGAGATATTTTATGACTCCCACATCGGGGGATTTGGGGCTAGGCCTTTGGCCCCAAAGTTTGAATCCCCGCCTTGGGGACGGAGCCGAGATAGAAACTGTTCCTGTTCCTGCTGCTTATCTTCACCTGTGGAATTAAAGAGACAGAAGACGGGGCTTGTGGCTGAGCCTTTGGCTCCAAAGTCTCTGTCCCCACCTTGGAGGCAGAACTGAGGTAGGAACTGTTCCCATTCCTGCCACTTATCTCCACTTGTGTAATTAAGGAGTCAGAAGACAGGAATTGGTGGGTCCCATTGCCTGCCCACCCGCTTTTGGTCAGTCTCTCCTTACATAAGTCTACGGCACTCGTTGTCCAGGCCCTGGAGTTTTATTGGGCAGGGCTGAGCCTCGTAGGAGGCTGTCCTTGGTGGATATAAGGCAGAGAGATTTTACGACCTGCACACTCTGGTGACTTGGAGCTGGGCATTTGTCTCCAAAGTTTTTAGCCCAGCCTTGGGGGTGGAGCTGAGATAGGTACTGCTCCAGTTCCTGCCATCTATCTCCACCTGTGTAATTAAGGAGGCAGAAGACGGGAGGCCACCAGAGCAGCCCAGAGACCAGCGGGAAGGGTAGGTGATTCGGCTGTTTCCCCTCCACTGCATCTTGGACTGCTGGCAAGCTCCCTAGCTGGTAGAGAGACCTGCAGACACCAACCCAGTGGTGGCCCTCGCAAGTGAGCAACACCACCTACTGGCTCAGAAACTAAAAAAAACGTGTGAATACCCAAACGAAAACCTAAAGGAAAGAAACAACAACTGAGAGACATGGGAAGAAATCAGCGAAGGAACTCCGGATATATAAAGAAACAAACGGAAAACACACCGCCAAAGAGGAGCACCAGCCCCTTAGAAACAGACAACAACCAAAACCTAGCAACCAAAATGACAGAAGAGGAATTTCATATGTGGATCATAAGAACACTCACTGTGCTGCAAGAACAACTCAATAACCAACATAAAGAAATGACAAAAAGCCTCCAGGATATGGAACAAAGGTTCGCTAAAGAAATCGAAACAATGAAAACAACTTTAACCGAAGTCCTGGAGATGAAGAATCAACTCAAGGAACTGCAAAATACAGTGGAAAGTCTCAAGAACAGCGTAGATCAAACAGAAGAAAGAATCTCAGAGATTGAAGATAACACCTTCCAATTAAATAAATCAATCACAGAGAGAGCGCAGAGAAACAAGAGAAAAGAGCAAAGCTTACAAGAGCTGTGGGACTATGTGAAAAATCCTAACGTGAGGGTCATAGGGTTACAAGAAGGGGAAGAAGACATCACTCAAGGGTTGGACAAGCTTTTTGAAGATATAATAGAGGAAAATTTCCCAGGCCTTACTCAAAATCTCGATATACAAGTTCAAGAAGCTCAGAGGACTCCTGGGATATTCAATGCAAACAGGAAGACGTCACGACATGCAGACATCAGACTGAACAAAATATCAACTAAAGAGGCCCTTCTAAGAGCTGTAAGAGGAAAGAAGCAAGTAACTTACAAGGGAAAGAAAATTCGAATAACAGCAGACTTCTCTAATGAGACTTTACAAGCAAGGAGAGACTGGGGACCCATTCTCACTCTTCTGAAACAAAACAATGCCCAGCCTAGAATCTTATTCCCTGCAAAACTAAGCTTCGTCTATGAAGGAGAAATAAAGACATTCCCAGACAAGCAAAGCCTCAGAGAATTCACCAAGACAAGACCAGCCCTACAAGAAGTACTTAAAACAGTGTTACACACGGAACACCATAATAAAAACTGACGAATATAAAAACAACCAAAACCAAAGATTAAAGGCCAGATAGTACAATGGCTAAAGAGAGAAATCAAAGCAACAACATCCAACCCAACAGAATGGTCAGTAATCTACCTCACCTATCAGTTCTCTCAATAAATGTGAATGGCATAAACTCTCCACTCAAGAGACATAGACTGGCTGAATGGATAAGAAAATATAGGCCAAGGATATGCTGTCTTCAGGAAACACATCTAACCTGCAAGGATGCGTATAGACGAAAAGTAAAAGGGTGGAGATCAGTATTCCAAGCAAGTGGAACACAAAAGAAGGCTGGCGTGGCAGTTCTAATTTCAGACGACTTAGTTTTCAAACCAACAAAAGTAGTGAAAGACAAAGAGGGTCATTATATAATGGTGAAGGGCACAGTTCAACATGAAGGGATTACAATTTTAAATATATATGCACCCAACTTAGGTGCACCCAGATTCATAAAGCAAACCTTACTGGATCTAAACAAATTGATTTATAGCAATACCATAATCACCGGAGATTTCAACACCCCATTGACAGCACGAGACAGATCCTCCAAACAGAAAATTAACAAAGAAATAATGGACTTAAACAAAACTCTAGAACAATTGGGACTGACTGATATTTACAGGACATTCTACCCAAAATCAACTGAATATACATTCTTCTCATCAGCTCACGAGACATTCTCTAAGATTGACCATATGCTAGGACACAAAGTAAACCTGAAGAAATATAAAAAAATAGAAATCATACCATGTGTCTTTTCAGATCACAGTGGAATAAAAGTAGAAATCAACCGTAACAGAAACTCACATTTCTACACAAAAACATGGAAATTAAACAACCTCCTACTAAATGATTACTTCATAAATGAAGAAATCAAGATGGAAATAAAAAAGTTCTATGAAGAAAATGACAATGGAGAGACAAGTTATCAAATCATCTGGGACACAGCTAAAGCAGTTCTGAGAGGAAAGTTTATCTCCATAAATGCCTATAACCAAAAGTCAAAAAGATCACAAATAGACAATCTAATGAAACGGCTCAAAGAGTTGGAAAAGGAAGAATAGACCAGCCCCAAACCCAGCAGAAGGACTGATATCAACAAGATCAAATCAGAACTAAATGAAATCAAAAACAGAGAAGCTATTCAGGAGATTAATAAATCAAAAAGTTGGTTCTTTGAAAAAATAAACAAAATAGTCACGCCACTGGCTAAGCTAACGAAAAGCAGAAAAGAGAAATCTCTAATAAGCTCCATCAGGAACAAAAAAGGAGATATCACAACTGATCCCAAAGAGATACAAGATATAATTTATGAGTACTACAAAAATCTTTATTCACACAAATTGGAGAATGCGGAAGAAATGGACAAATTTCTAGATACACACAGCCTCCCTAGGCTCAACCAGGAAGAAATTGATTCCCTGAACAGACCAATCTCAACAGCTGAAATAGAAACAGCAATTAAAAATCTTCCTAAAAAGAAAAGTCCTGGTCCAGATGGTTTCACACCGGAATTTTACCACACTTAAAGAAGAAGAACTAATACCTATCTTGCAGAAACTATTCCACAACGTCGAAAGAACGGAAGCCTCCCCGACACCTTTTATGAGGCGAATATTACTCTGATACCAAAACCTGGAAAGGAGACAACAAAAAAATAAAACTACAGACCGATATCCCTAATGAGTATAGATGCAAAAATTTTCAACAAAATCTTAGCTAACCGAATCCAGACACTTATCAAAAAAAGTAATCCATCACGACCAAGTGGGCTTCATCCCAGGGATACAGGGATGGTTCAACTATAAATGCAATTCACCACATAAACAGAAGCAAAAACAAAGACCACATGATTCTTTCAATAGATGCAGAAAAAGCTTTTGACAAAATTCAACACCCTTTCATGATACGAACACTCAATAAAATAGGCATAGAAGGGACATACCTAAAAATGATGCAAGCCATATATGACAGACCCATAGCCAACATCATACTAAATGGGGAAAAACTGAAAGCATTCCCACTTAGAACTGGAACCAGACAAGGCTGCCCACTATCTCCACTTCTATTCAACATAGTGCTGGAAGTCCTGGCTACAGCAATCAGACAGGAAAGTGGAATCAAATGTATCCAAATAGGGGCAGAAAAGATCAAATTTTCACTGTTTGCTGATGATATGATATTATATTTAGAAAATCCTAAAGATTCAACCAAGAAACTCCTGGAACTGATAAATGATTTTAGTAAAGTCTCAGGATACAAAATCAATACGCAGAAATCAGAGGCATTCATATGCGCCAACAACAATCAAATCGAGAACCAAATTAAAGTCTCAATCCCCTTCACAATAGCAACAAAGAAATTAAAGTACCTAGGAATATACTTAACCAAGGAGGTAAAAGACCTCTACAGGGAGAACTATGAAACACTAAGGAAGGAAATAGCAGAGGATGTAAACAGATGGAAATCGATTCCGTGCTCGTGGATCGGCAGACTCAACATCATTAAAATGTCTATACTACCCAAACTAATCTACAGATTCAATGCAATATCTATTAAAATCCCATTAACATTCTTCACGGATATAGAAAAAATAATTTTACGCTTCGTATGGAATCAAAGAAGTCCCCGAATATCAAAAGCAATTCTACGCAATAAAAACAAAATGGGAGGCATTAATATGCCAGATATGAAACTATACTACAAAGCTGTAGTAATTAAATCAATCTGGTACTGGCATAAAAATAGGAATATTGACCAATGGAACAGAACTGAGAATCCTGATATAAAACCATCCTCATATAGCCATCTAATCTTTGACAAAGCAGACAAAAACATATGCTGGGGAAAAGAATCCCTTTTCAATAAATGGTGCTGGGAAAACTGGATAGCCACTTGTAGAAGGCTAAAGCAGGACCCAAACCTTTCACCTCTCACAAAAATCAACTCACGCTGGATAACAGACTTAAACCTAAGGTACAAAACTATTAGAAATCCAGAGGAAAATGTTGGAAACACTTTCCTAGACATTGGCCTAGGCAAAGAGTTTATGAAGAAGTCCCCAAAGGCAATCACAGCACCAACAAAAATAAATAAATGGGACATGATTAAACTAAAAAGCTTCTGCACAGCCAAAGAAACAGTCATGAGAGTAAACAGAAAACCTACAGAGTGGGAGAAAATTTTGCATCCTACGCATCCAATAAGGGGTTGATAACTAGAATATACTTAGAACTCTCGAAAATCACCAAGAAAAAATCAAATAACCCTATTAAAAAGTGCGCAAAGAACTTGAACAGAAAGTTTTCTAAAGAAGACAGAAGAATGGCAAACAAACATATGAAAAAATGCTCACCATCTCTAATCATCAGAGAAATGCAAATCAAAACCACAATGAGATATCACTTAACTCCAGTGAGAATGGCCTTTATCAAAAAGACCCTTAACAACAAATGCTGGCGTGGATGCGGAGAGAGAGGAACATTCCTACACTGCTGGTGGGACTGCAAACTAGTTCAACCTCTGTGGAAAGCAATTTAGAGATACCTTAAAGCGATACAAGTAAATCTACCATTTGACCCAACAATCCCATTACTGGGCATCTACCCAAAAGATCCAATGACACTCTACAGGAAAGACACCTGCACTCGAATGTTTATAGCAGCACAATTCATAATCGCAGGGCTGTGGAAGCAGCCCAAGTGCCCATCAATCCAAGAATGGATTAATAAAATGTGGTATATGTATACCATGGAGTACTATTCAGCTCTAAGAAACAACGGTGATATAGCACATCTAATATTTTCCTGGTTAGAGCTGGAACCCATACTACTAAGTGAAGTATCCCAAGAATGGAAAAACAAGAACCACATATACTCACCAGCAAACTGGTATTAACTGAGCAGCACCTAAGTGTTCACATAGGTACTACAACAATAGTGTATTGGGTAGGTGGACAGGGGGGATGGGTAGATGCATACATAATGAGTGAGAAGTGCACCGTCTGGAGGATGGTCATGCTGGAGATTCAGACTTGTGGGGGGAGGGGGGAAAGGGCATTTATTGAAACCTTAAAATCTGTATTCCCATCATCTGCCGAAATAAAAAAAAAAAGAAAAACAAGAAAAAGAAAAGAATAATACCCTGTGTCTTCTCTGACAATAGTGGTATAAAATTAGAGTTCACCTCTAACATAACTACACACCATATCACTAAGTTATGGAAACTAAACAACCTACTGTTGAATGACTATTGGGTCAAGTAAGAAATTCAGAAGGAAATCAAGAATTTCTTCGAACAAAACGACAACAGAGCCACATCTTACCAAAATCTTTGGGATACAGCAAAAGCATATCTGAGAGGAAAACTAATAGCAATAAATTCTCACATCCAATAAACAGAAAGATTAGACACCGTCAACCTAATGAATAGACTCAAGGAATTGGAAAAAAAAAAGAAACCAATTCCAATCCTGGCAGAAGAAAAGAAATATCTAAGATCATAGCTCAACTAAATGAAATGGAGAATAAGAGGACTATATGGAAAATCAACAAAACCAGAAGCTGGTTTTTTGAAAAGATCAACAAAATTGACAGCCCTCTTTCTAGGCTGGCAAGAACTCAAAGGGAAAGGACTCTAATAACCTCATTAAGAAATAAAAAAGGAGAGATCACAACAGACTCCACAGAAATACAAAACAATATGTTTGACTACTATAGAAATCTATATGCCCAAAAACTACAGAATGAAGATGAAATGGATAGATTCCTGGACTCACACAACCTCCCTAAGTTCACCCAGGAGGAAAAGGAGTTCCTGAACAGACCAATCACAAGCTCAGAAATTGAAGCAGTAATTAAAAACCTCCCGAAATGGAAAAGTCCCGGGTTAGATGGCTACACCCCGGAGTTCTACCAAACATTCAAGGATGAACTCATACCTATACTACAGAAATTATTCCACACCGTTGAGAAGGATGGTACCCTTCCTAACTCATTCTACAAAGCTAATATCACCTTGATACCAAAGCCAGGAAAGGATGCAACAAAAAAAGAAAATTATAGACCAATATCCATCATGAACATAGATGCAAAAATCCTAAACAAAATTTTAGCAAATAGAATTCATCAGCACATCAAAAAAATAATTCACCATGACCAAGTGGGGTTTATTCCTGGCATGCAAGGCTGGTTCAACATACACAAGTCTATATATGCAATCCACTTTATAAATTAAGCCAAGAACAAAGACCATATGATTCTGTCAATAGATGCAGAAAAAGCATTTGATAAAGTACAATATACCTTTATGATAAAAATCCTTAACAAAGTAGATATAGACGGCCCATACCTTAAATTTATCAAATCCATCTATGACAAACCAACGGCTAACATCATTCTATATGGGGAAATTTGAAATGATTCCTGCTTCGAACCAGAAATAGACAAGGATGCTCACTTTCTCCCATCCTATTCAACATAATGCTTGAAGTCTTAGCAACAGCAATCAGGCATTAGAGGGGTATTAAGGTCATCCAAGTTGGGTCAGAAGAACTCTCACTCTTTGCCAATGATATGATATTATATCTAGAAAACCCCATGGACTCATCCAAGAAACTCCTAGATCTGATAAATGAATTCGGTAAAGTTTCAGGGTACAAAATCAATATACACAAATCAGAAGCATTCATATATGCCAAAAACCATCAAGCAGAAACTCAAATCAAAAATGCAATACCCTTTACTATAGCTCCAAAGAAAATTAAATATCTAGGAGTATATCTAATGAGAGATACGAAAGATTTATATGAGGAGAACTATGAAACACTAAAAAAAGAATTTTCAGATGATTTAAACAGATGGAAAAATCTACCATGCTCATGGCTAGGAAGAATCGATATTGTTAAAATGTCAATATTACCTAAGGTCATCTACAGAATCAATGCAATTCCCACCAAATTACCACCAGCATCCTTTACAGATCTAGAAAAAAACAATCCTTCGCTTTGTATGGAACCAGAGGAAACCACGCATAGCCAAAGCAATCTAAAGTAAGAAAAACAAACTGGGAGGGATCAGTCTTCCTGACTTTAAGCTATACTATAAGGCAATAATAGTAAAATCTGCCTGGTATTGGCACAAGAACAGAAACATCGATATCTGGAATAGATCTGAGATTCCAGAGATCAAACCATCTGTATATGATAACCTAATCTTTGATAAAGCAGACAAAAATATACTATGGGGAATAGATTCTCTCTTCAATATATGGTGCTGGGAAAACTGGTTAGCAATATGCAGAAGAGCAAATCAGGACCCCAACCTTTCACCCCTCACAAAAATCCATTCAAGATGGATAACAGACCTAATCCTAAGACACGAAACTTTAAGAATTATAGAAGAAGATGTTGGGAAAACCCTATCAGATATTGGTCTAGGCAAAGAATTTATGAGGAAGACCCCCAAGGCAATCACTGCCAGAGCTAAAATAAACAAATGGGATCTGATCAAAATAAAAAGTGTCTGCACTGCCAAGGAAACTATCATTAGAGCATATAGACAACCCACAGAATGGGAGAAAATATTTGCTCTCTACACTTTCGACAACGGTCTAATAACAAGAATCTATCTAGAACTTAAAAGAATAAACAAGAAAAAATCAAACAACCCCATCAAGAAATGGGCAATGGAAATGAACCGAAACTTCTCCGAAGAAGACAGAATAATGGCATGCAAACATATTAAAAATGTTCAACATCTCTAATCATTAGAGAAATGCAGATCAAAACCACAATGAGATACCACCTAACCCCAGTGAGAATGGCCTGTATCAAGAAATCCCAAAACAACAAATGCTGGTGAGGATGCGGAGAGACAGGAACACTCTTACACTGCTGGTGGGACTTCAAATGAGTGCAACCTTTGTGGGAAAGAATTTGGATATTCCTCAAACAACTAAAAATAGAAATACCATTTGACCCAGCAATAGCATTGTTGGGCATCTATACAAAAGAATATAAATCACTCTATTATAAAGACATCTGCACCTGAATTTTTATAGCAGTACAATTCACTATTGCATGGGCATGGAAACTGCCCAAGTGCCCGTCAATTCATGAATGGATAACTAAAATGTGGTATATACTCACAATGGAATATTATTCAATCCTAACAAACGATAGTGAACTAGCACCGTTTATGCGATCGTGGATTAAGATTAAGCCTGTAATACAAAGCGAGACAACACAAGACCTGGAAAATGGGCTACATATCTACTCACCATCAAATTGGTACTGACAGCCTAAAACTATGGTGTTCAAATAATTGTAGTGTTCAACAGGGATCTGAGGGGGGGGGAGACCCACATCTTAAGGATGTAATGAGCATTGTAGGGGGGAAAGGATTACCTCTATCCCTTTTTAGGGAGAGGCAAGGACACACACTGTAACCAAAATGTCTTAAAAAATTTTATTTTTGTTAATGGGAAGTGAACAGGTAGGGGGGAGAAGGGGAAGGGTACGCACTTTCATGATGGGTGCAGGGCGCACCTCTCGAAGACTGGACATGCTTGAAGCTCTGGCAGAGCAGGATGGGGAGTGGTGCAGGGACAAGATATGTAACCCTAACAAATTTGTACCCACAGAATTTGGGAAAAAACAAATTATATATAAAAAAAGAAATTAGCCAGGCAACTAAAAATAGAAAAAAAATATTACCCGGGCATGGTGGTGCACATCTGTATGCCCATCTACGAGAGAGGCTGAGACAGGAGTATTGCTTGAGGCCAGGAGTTTGAGGTTGCTGTGAGCTCGGCTGATGCCACAGCACTCTAGCCTGTGCAACAGAGCAAGACTCTGTCTCAAAAAAAGAAAACAAACAAACAAACAAAAAACTATTTATTGAATGAATAAAAGAATGAATGTATGAGCAAATGGAGTTGCTGTGAGAATTAAAAAATTAAATCTGTGAAACAATTAGATAAACAATATCAATTAGATTTCTGTTGCTGTGGCATTCTGATTCAATAACCTAAAACAAGATTAAGCCATGAATATCTCATATGCTTTCAAATTGATTATAATTTCACAATTGAGATTTTAAATTGGGAAGGAAACTTTGAGAATATCTAGTTCCCTCATACACACCCTACATTTATTAATTTACAGAATAGTAAGTGGAAGAGTTAGAGGAGATCTTTTATGTTTTATTGTTTCTTTTTAAGATTCTAGGGAGAAAAGACCACTTTTTCTTTTTTGCTTTACTCTTCAAAGTATCCATATCAGTTTTCTATTGCTGCTGTAATAAATGACCACAATCTTAGTGTCTTCAAAAAACACAATTTATTATTTCAGTGATTTCTTTTTTTTTTATTTATTTATTTTTTTGAGACAGAGTCTCACTTTGTTGCCCAGGCTAGAGTGAGTGCTGTGGCATCAGCCTGGCTCACAGCAACCTCAAACTCCTGGGCTCAGCGATCCTACTGCCTCAGCCTCCCGAGTAGCTGGGACTACAGTCATGCGCCACCATGCCCGGCTAATTTTTTGTATATATATATTTTTAGTTGGTCAATTAATTTCTTTCTATTTTTGGTAGAGACAGGGTTTCGCTCAGGCTGGTTTCGAACTCCCGACTTTGAGCAATCCGCCCGCCTTGGCCTCCCAGAGTGCTAGGATTACAGGCGTGAGCCACCGCGCCCGGCCTATTTCAGTGATTTCTACAGATCATATATGGGGACAGTGTGGCTTAGCTGGTATCTCTATTCCAGGTCTCACAGGCTAAAAGCAAGATATTGGCTGGTCTATACTGTTTTATAGAGATAAGAATGACAAGTACCTTTTAAACTCATGCAAGTGTTTAGCCTAATTCAATTCCATGAAGTCTTCATGTCCTTTTTGTCTTTTGGCTGGACATTGTTCTCACCTTCTAGAGACTTCCCACATTCTTTCTTTGTAATTTTTTTTTAAATTTCAGCATATTAAGGGTACAAATGTTTAGGTTACGTATATTGCCTTTGTCCCACCTGAGTCAGAACTTCAAGCATGACCATACACAAGACGGTGTGCACCACACACATTAGGGATGAATATAGCCATTCTTCCAGCCACCTGCCACCTGCCTGACACCCAGTGAAAGTTACTACTATATGTGCACATAAGTGTTGATCAATTAATGCGGTGCTTGTTTTTCAATTCTCATGATACTTCCCTTAGTAGAATGGGCTCCAGCTATATCCAGGATAATACAAGAGTTGTTAGATGACCATTGTTTTTTGTGTTTGATATGGTACTCCATAGTATACTTATACCACATTTTATTAATCCACTCATGTATTGAGGGGCCCTTGGGTTGTTTCCCTATCTTTGCAATTGTGGATAGTGCTGCTATAAACATTGACTGAAGATATCTTTATAACAGAATGTCTTTTTCTCCTTTTGGCAGAGCCCAGTAATGGGATTGCTGGAACAAATATAGGTCTACATTTAGCTCTTTGAGGTATCTCCATATTACTTTCCACAGAGGTTTGTACTAGTTTGCAGTCCTACCAGCACTGTATCATTGTCCCTATCTCTACACATCTGTCACAACATGTATTGTTTTGGAACATTTTTTATTTTAGCATATTAAGGGGGCACAAATGTTTAGGTTATGTACATTGCCCTTGCCCACCTTCTCCTGCTCAGAGCTTCAGGTATGTCCATCTCCCAGATGGCACATCACACTCATTATGTATGTATATACCCACCTCCTTCTCCCCCCTCCCATCTGCCCAACACCCAATAAATGTTATTCCTATATGTGCACTTAGGTGTTGATCAGTGAAACCAATGTGATGGAGAGTATACGTGGTGTTTATTTTTCCATTTTTGAGATGCTTCACTTAGTAGAATGGGTTCCAGCTCTATTCAGGAATATACAAGAGGTGCTATATCACCATTGTTTCTTATAGCTGAATAGTACACCATGGTATACATAAACCACATTTTATTAACCCACACATATATTGATGGGTACTTGGGTTGTTTCCACAGCTTTGTAATTGTGAATTGTGCTGCTATAAACATTCAAGTGCAGATGTCTTTTTTGTAGATTGTCATTTGTTCTTTTGGATAGATGCCCAGTAATGGGATTGCTGGATCAAATGGTAGATCTACTTGTATCTCTTTAAGATATATCCATATTGCTTGCCACAGAGGTTGCACCTGTTTTGGGGCTTTTTGATAAAGGCCATTTTCACTGGAGTTAGGTTGCAGTTTTGATTTGCATTTCCCTGATGATTATAGATATTGAGTATTTTTTCATATGTTTGTTGGCCATTATTCTTTCTTCTTTTGAAAAGTTTCTGTTCCTGTACTTTGCCCACTTTTTAATGGGGTTTCCTGATTTTTCCTTCTTGATTTTATTGAGTTCTACATAGATTCTAGTTATCAAAACTTTATTGGATGTGTAGCATGCAAATATTTTCTCCAATTCTGTAGGTTGTCTATTTGCTCTTGTGATAGTTTATTTGGCTGTGCAGAAGCTTTTTAATTTGATCAGGTCCAATTTATTTATTTTTGTTGTTGCTGTGATTGCCTTTGGGTTCTTCTTCATAACTTCTGTCCCTAAGCCAATGTCTATAAGAGTTTTTCCCACATTTTGTCCTAGAATTATTATAGTTTCATGTCCTAGGTTTAAGTCTGTTATCCACTGTGAGTTGACTTTTGTGACAGGTGAGAGGTGCAGATCCTGTTTCAGTCTTATACATATGTCTATCCAGTATTCACAGCACCATTTATTGAATAATTCTTATCCCCAGTGTACTTTTTTGTCTGCTTTGTCAAAGATTAGATGAGTATATGAGGATGGTGTTATATCTGGGTTCTCAGTAGTGTTTCATCGGTCTATGTCTCTGTTCTTGTGCCAGTACCATGTTGTTTTAGTAACCATAGCCTTGTAGTATAGCTTGAAATCTGGTAAATTGATGCCTCCAAATTTGTTCTTTTTGCTAAATATTGCTTTTGCTATACAGGGTCATCTCTGTTCCATATGAAGTGTAGAAATATTTTTTCTATATCTGTGAAAAATGATGTTAGTATTTCAATAGGGATTGGATTGAAACTGTAGATCACTTTACAAAGTATAGACATTTTAAGAATCTTGTTTCTGCCAACCCACGAGCATGATATCGTTTTCCACCTGTTTGCATCCTCTGTTATTTTCTTTCTCAGTGTTTCTTACTTCTACCTATAGAGGTCTTTCGCCTCCTTTGTTAAATAAATTCCCAGGTATTTATTTTCTTTATTGCTGTTGTGAAGGGTATTGAGTCTTTGATATGGTTCTCAGTTTGACTGTTGTTGGCTATAGTAATGCTAAAGATTTGTGTACATTGATTTTATAGCGTGAGACTTTGCTGAATTTGTTTATCAATTCCAGTAGTCTCATGACAGAAACTTTGGGGTTTTCTAGATATACTATCATATTGTTAGCAATAAGTGATAGTTCGACCTCTTCTGTCCCCATTTGGTTACCCTTGATTTCCTTCTCTTGTCTGATTGCTCTGGCTAGGTCATGAAGACCTACGTCGAATAGAAGTGATGATAGGGGCCAAACTTGTCTGGTTCCAGTTCTAAGTGGGAATCTTTTCATTATTTCCTCATGCAGTATGATGTTGGCTGTGGGTTGTCATACATGGCTTTAATCATTTTTAGGTAAGTACCATCTATACCTATTTTGTTAAGCTTTCTTATCATAAAATGGTGCTGAATTTTGTCAAATGCTTTTTCTGCATCTATCGAGAGGATCATATGATCTTTGTTTTTACTTCCATGTATGTAGTGAATTATATTTATAGATTCGCATATGTAAAACCTTCGCTGCATTTGTGGAATGAAACCCACTTGTTCCTGATGGATTATATTTTTCATAAGCACTTGAATTTGGTTTGCTAGGATTTTGTTGAGAATTCATGCATTTATACTCATAAGGGATATTGGTCTGTAGTATTCTTTTTGCTTCATCCTTTCCTCGTTTTGATATCAGGGTAATGTTAACTTCACAAAACGTTTTGGGGAGGAGTCTTTTCTTCTCAATGTTGTTGAAAAATTTCTGCAGGATAAGCACCAGTTCTTCTTTGTAGGTCTGGTAAAATTCGGTTGTGAAACCATCTGGTCCAGGAAATTAATTTTTAGGAGGGATTTTGTTGTTGTTTCAATTTCAATACTTGTTATTGGTCCGTTCAGAAATTCTATTTCTTCCTGATTGAGCCTAGGCAGACTGTGTTTCTAAGAACTCGTCCATTTCCTCCACATGTTCGAGTATATACACATAGAGGTTTTGATAGTACTCAAATTTGATATTGTGCATTTTAGTGATATCAGTTTTAATTTTTCCTTTTTCATTCTTGATTGAGCTTGTTAGAGTCCTTTCTTTTCTGTTTCTTGCTATTCTAGCAAGAGGTATGTCAATTTTACTCATTTTTACCAAAAAAACTGCCTTTGCTTTATTAATCTTCCATATTTTTGTTGTTGTTGATGTAGATTTCATTTAGTTATGCTCTGATATTTGTTATTTATTTTCTTCTGCTGTATTTGGGATTGGTTTGCTCATCCTTTCCCAGTTCGTTGAGATGATTCATTAGATTGGTGATTTTTGATCATTCTGTCTTTTTGATGTAGGCATTTAGGGCTGTAAATTTTCTTCTTAGGATCGCTTTAGCTTTTTTCCACATATTTCGATAAGTTGTGACTTCTTTGTCATTTAGTTCAAAGAATCTTTTGATTTTCTTCTTAATTTCCTTCTTAACCAAATAATGGTTCAGTAGAAGGTTGTTTAGTTTCCATGACTTTGTGTGTAAATGAGAGATTCTGTTGGATTTGATTTCTCATGTTGTTCCACTGTGGTGTTAGAAGATTCATGGTATAGTTTCTGGATTTTTTAAATTTGTTGAGACATATTTTGTGGCCTAGGATATGGTCATTCTTAGAGAATGTCCCATGAGGTGGTTAGAAAAAAGTATAGTCAGTGGTTTTTAGGTAGCACTTTCTCTATATGTGAGTAAGGCCCATTCATTCTAGAGTTCTGCTTAAATCCATTATTTCTTTTTTTATATTTTCTGTGGATAACCTGTCCTGTTCTTTCCAAGGGGTGCTGACGTCCCTGGCTATTAAGGTGCTGCTATTGATCATTTTGTTTGAAGTAGAATTAACTTTATGAAAATCAGCACACCTGAGTTTGATGCATAAACATTTACATTTGTTATGACTTCTTGTTGAATTGTACCCTTTACTGTTATATAATGACCATGTTTGTCTCTTATTACTTTTGTTTATTGGAAGACTACGTTACCTGAAATGAGAACTGCTACATCAGATTTCTTTTGTTTCCCATTTGCATGAAATATTGTTTTCCATCCCTTCGCCTCTAGTCTCAGTTTATCATTGTGGGTTACTCATGTTTCCTGAAGACAGAAGATACTTAGCTAGTGTGTATTTATCCATTTGACAAGCCTATATTTCTTTAGTGGGGAGTTCAAGTCATTCACATTTATTCAAAGAATTGATAAGTGGGTCAGATTTCTGTTCATCCTGCTGAGTTGTACTTTGTGGTCTCTCTTGAGTTATTGTGGTATCTAGACATTAACCTTTAGTTTTTGAATGATTTGCACTGTTGAGTGTGTATTTTGCTGAACTGTGCATGATGCTGTTCTGAGTACTTCCTGGAGGGCAGGTCTTGTCTTGATGATTTCCCTAAGACTTTGCTTGTCTGAGGAGGTCTTTATTTCTCCTTCATAAAAGAAACTTAGTTTTGCAGGATACAAAATTCTAGGCTGGGCACTATTTTGTTTGAAGAGAGTAAGAATGGGGCCCCAGTCACTATGGCTTGTAAAGTCTCAGTTGAGAAATCTGCTGTTAGTCTGATGGGTTTTCCTTTGTAGGTTACCTGTTGCTTTTACCTGACAGCTCCTAGAAGTTCCTCTTTAGTGCTAATTTTTCCCTGTCTGATGATGATGTGTGGTGGTGTCTTCCCAGGTGAATCTCCCAGTAGTCCTTGGATCTTCTTGTACCTGGATATCTAGAGTTCTAGCAAGGCCAGCGAAATTTTCCTACATTATATCCTCAAATATTTTATCCAACCCTTGTATATTTTCTTCTTCACCCTTAGGGATGTTTATGATTCTCATTTTAGGCGTCTTCTCATAATCCCACATTTCTTGTAGGCTTTGCTTTTTCCTCTTATTTCTCCGTTTTATCTCTGGGTGTGATTTATTTAACTAAAAGGTGTTATCTTCAATCTTTCAATCCCTGAGATTCTTTCTTGTGTTTCATCTACCCACTTCTTTTTTTTTTTATTTTGGCATATTATGGGGTTTCAGATTTTAAGGTTTCAATAAATGACCTTTCCCTCCCTCCCCCCACAAGTCTGAGTTTCCAGCATGACCATACCCCAGATGGTGCACATCTCACTCATTATGTATGTATATACCCGCCCCCCTCCCCCTCCCACCTGCCCAATACCCTATTACTGTAGTACCTATGTGTCCACTTAGGTGCTGCTCAGTTAATACCAGTTTGCTGGTGAGTATATGTGGTGCTTGTTTTTCCATTCTTGGGATACTTCACTTAGTAGTATGG
>VSMD01060591.1:0-11967 GCA_008750895.1 Mirza zaza | reverse complement strand
AAAATGTGTATGTATGTGTGTATTATAACTAAGCACAGAATTTCCTAAACATCAGAAGGTCCAAAATCTCCTTTGACAAGATTTCAAGGAATCTAAATATGTTTATAGTCTTCAGTTGAGCACTTGTGTTTCTAATAACTTAACCTAGAATACAGACAGAAAAGCCTCAAGTTATTTACTTATAGAGACAGCATTGTTACTTGTAAAAAGAGTTTATTATAAGAAAATCCAAAAATTGTGGAAGTTTTAAATAGAATAAAATTTTCATGGTGATGGCATTCTGTATAGTCATTAAGTAGTATGCTTTCAAATAATAGCTAATAATATGTATAAAAATAACTAACAATTTAAAATTACATAGGGTATGTTATGAAAAGTAGCAAAGTTATAAAACTATGTAAATATTAATATTTAATATATTAATATGTTAAACTTTGTGAAAAATATTTTACACAACACAGAAAAGAACACAAAAATAAATTGTGAATGGTAGTTAAATTTTTAGATAGTAATAATATCATGTGCCTTTTTAATACTTTTCTCAATTTTCTAATTGTCATATAATAAACTTAAACTGTTACAGTAAGAAAATATTTTATATCATAGAAGTTTGAATAATATTAAGCCTGAATAAGCAGTTACAAAAACAAAACCTCCATGTTTTCCTGTTACACACTTCCTACCATCTCTGACAATAATAAAATTCAGATGGGATCATCTGTTAATTTTAGGTATTATTTACTGACTCAATATTCAATTTAATTTTTTTACTCAAAAGATTCCTCTGAAAAATCTCAAGACACTAGAAATGTTTATTTATTAGAGAAAAAATTACAGATATAAATGGGCACAGCCTAAAAAATGTTTATTTATTAAATTATTTATCAGAAATCAATAAAACTTTTATTTTAAACAGATAAGCTGAAGACTGGTATAGAATTTGTTTAAAATCTAATTAATAACTCTATAATTTCCAGGTCATCTATTTCTATAGTATTCAGGCTTCGTAGATTGGGTAGAGAGTATGAATTAGATTTTGAAGCAAAGGTAGAATCAACACATTTAGGACAAGATTAGTGGATTTATATGTACCCTCACCTTCTAAACAGAAAGGTAAAGTTTGCATTACTCCTCTGAGCTCTTTTAAATTCATTGCTTCCTTAGTGAAAAAGAATGAGAGAAGCCTTATTTTAGCCCTTTATACTTCAACTGAATTTGCCCATAGTCTCTTGCATATAGTTTGAGCAGACATTCAAAGAGATAAAAACATAATTTTCAGGTTTTATATTATCTGTTATCAATAGTCCCTAGATTATGTTGAACTTACATTTGATCAACCTAAATATTTGGATACACATTTTTAAAAAGCTTCCACAAAGTAAGTACATGCTGTCCAGAAGTTTAAAACCTAAAACAGACAAAGCTGCATTGAACAACAAGAATCATACCTTCATCGTTTTTATCTCTCAAAACATTGCAAAAATATGAGATGTTAAACATCTGTGGGAATTGATTTTACTTTACTGTACATTTAATTTGCTTTAAATTAAATATATAAACTCCATACTATAAAAAGGAGAATACAGTATATTTAAGTGTACTGTTCTTGAAATTGCACTGAATATCAATTACCTTAACATAATTAACAATAAAAGTTAAATATTATTTCATTTATAAAATATGTGCAAATTTTCTCTAAGTTATGTGTCAAATTGAGTTTACATATTGCTCTATTCCAGTCTCTATGTCATAAATTCATCCATGATACCACATTAGTCTTCCTAAAGCATATGTCTAAATAATCACTTTATGCTGCAAGTTCCTTTACTGGTTTTCCATTACTTTTACATTCTACACCAAGAACACTCCTGGGGAATCCATTGTGCTCAGCCATGCATCTCCAACTTACATTTCCTATCTTCTTTCCCAAGGTTTCTTTATTTTCATTCTGTATTCCCGCCAAAATAGGTTACTCATTTTACCTAGAACATATCCTAAATTCCCTCACTTTTGTTTTGCCTGTGCTATTCCATCTACTCTTATATCATCATTTCCTCACTTCTGCTGCTGAAATATTATCCATCCTTCAAAAGCTCAAATGTCTTTCCTCATACTTTTAAACTTAATTTGATTTTTCTCACCATGAATTCCCTTAATTACTCTCTTATGTCATTTGCACATTCTACGATTTACTTTGGTTATATGGATATTTTTGTTAGGGCTTCTCATCTTTCCATAACCTACATAAATAGCAAGAGAACTTTGCTCACTAAATATTCGTTGAATTTAGCTGGGGGTCAAGAATATTTTTGTGAAACCAGTAAATGGATAGTGTAAGAAAAGAAATGACAGATATAAATGGGCACAGCCTAACTATCCCTGAATGAAATGGAGAGGACTGCACAACTTGGCTACAGAGGATGTGGCCATTATATAATAGGATGATCACATCCAGTTTTGGATACAACTTTAGCTTTGTACCTCGCAAGTATACATTGTCTTGGATGAGAATCATGTTTTACCTATCTCTAAATTCATTTTCTACCACAGGAGTGGGGAACCTGTGGCCTTCCGACTACACCTTTTAGGTCCTTAAGTGAGACCTTTTGACTGAATCCAAATTTTACAGAACAAATCCTTTTATATTTATTAATACATTTTTGTTCATCTTTTATATTTTTACTTTATCTCTAAAATGAATGTATTTAAAATAGCAAAGAATAAAATAAGTTTTAATGAAATAATCTACCAGATTGACCAGCACAATTAGAACATTGGTAAACCATAAGGGATACATTGATGGCTGCTATACTTATGATTTAGTTCTAACTTCCCCTGGCTGACTAGTGCTACTACCCACGAGGCTAGTTGGTGAGAGTTTATGCGGGTCAAGTATGCCAGTCTGTTATCAGCTTTTGACAATGGTGTACTGTGTTTCCGTTTGAAGTGGAATTTGTGACTAGTTGCACAATTTGACAGTATTTTTTAATTCTGTCTGCTTAACAACCCATCACGTCAAAGAAGACCAAGAGAATGCTGAAGGAAGAAAACAGATTTTTTAATGAGGACTGGGAATTGCAATATTATCTTTTCCCTGTGAAAGATAAGATGGTTTGCTTGCTTTGTGATACTATAATATCAACATTAAAGAAATCCAATGCTCCTCAGTATTATAATGCTGATAAGGACCACAAATATTTTAAATTATAGGGAGAGGCCAAAAGGTTGTATTGTAGAAATTAAAAGATGAAAAGCAAAAGCAAAGACAATTCTTGCAAGCAGCAATAAGACCTGTAAATAATGCCACTGAAGCAACAGATAAAGTAGCTTATATACTCATGAAAAAAGGGAAACCATTCAGTAATGTAGAAATTGTTAAAGAATGCATTGTTGAAGTTGTAGGATGCTTAGTCCCTGATAATGTTTCAAAGTATAAACTGCCTCTTTCAAAGAGAACTATAACTGATCAGCAGCATGAATTAGACTTCAATGTAACAGAACAACTTCATGCAATACTTCAAAAGGAAAATATATATTACTCAATCGTTTTGGATGAATCAACGGATACTACTGACTCAGCACTTTATACTTCATTTGGATCTTAACAGAAGATTGTTTTGTTTTTTTTTTTTGCTAAGAAGAGTTACCTAATTTGGGCACTCTTGTAAACAGAACACAGGGAATAGATATCTTCAACAAATTTCAAGATAAGTTTTATAAAGTTGGACTGAATTTGGTAAGTTTAGTGAGTGTATGTATAGACAGTGTACCTTCCATAGCAGGAAAACATGAAGGGTTTATTGCACAGATTTTAAAAAAAGCATTAACAGATCTATATGCTCTCATTTCTTTTCATAGTGTCTTGCATCAGCAAAATCTCTGTGCTAAAGCTATTATTTTAAGTGACACTTTGCAACAAGTTATAAGTATTGTTAACTATATTCTTGCAAATATAGTTTGTATGGAATAATCAGTTTTATAACATGCTAAAGTTGAATCATGAAGTTTTCAGTGTGGATTTGCCATATCATTCTAAAGTGTGTTGGCTATCACAGGGACAGGTGTTAGCCAAAATTTTATCTGTGCAAGAATAGATAGTTACATTTTATGAAGAACAGTATCAGCAATGTGAATTATTGAAAGGAGATTTCTATAGGAATGTAGCATTTGTGTGATATCACATCAAATCAAAATGACTTGAATATTTTTTGCAAGGTAAAACTAAGTCTATATATAATATGTGACAAAAAAAATCCAGCATTTCAAAAAAAGCCATCTTTTTTGAAAACACTTCTTCTTCAAAAGGAAATTTTAGGTGGACATTTTCCTCAGTTAGCAAAGGTCATTGATGAACAGAATGATATATGCAAATCATATGAAGAATACACAGCTGTTATAGACCTGTTAATTGGAGAATATCATGAAAGGTTCACTGACTTTGACAATCATGACACCACACTTAAATTAGCATTTCAGCCTTACCTAGTTGATATCACCAAGGCACCTCAAGAGCTACAGATGGAATTGATTGAGCTCTCAGTAGATGACATTTTAAAGTCATTGTTTGATGCTAAGAAGGATCCAATTAAAATATGGGGAAATGCAGTAGATTTACATGCCTTCAGCAACACGCCCAAGAAATGCTTTCTTGCTTTTCAACCACTTATTGCTGTGAATCTACGTCATCCTACTTAATCAAAATCAAGACACCCTGAAAGTCACAAATGACTGATACCCATCTAGAGGATCAACTGAAACTGCGGATCTTCATGGTGCAACCAAATATTCAAATGCCTTCCAACAAAAAGCAGACACAACAAAGTCATTAAAAGTTTAGTTAACTTTAAAATTAACAAATAGTTTTCATATATTGAAATTATTAAGTACATAGTAGTTAGATTTTTACAAAATACACTTTTTTAAGTATAGCTACTTGAAGTTTCTTGAATGCAGCCTTATTTGATTATAGCTAAATCCATGTGGCCTTCCAACATGAGAAGTTTTCCCACCCTGTTCTAGCATACAGAAAGTGTTAGGTAAATATATGTGGAATGAATGAATGCATGCCTAATACTGTAATAAATTTAATGAATGAATGTAACATCCGAATCCAGGATGATCTCTTTCATTGAAATGTGAGTCAAGATTTTGCACTTGGAAATCAGCACAATAATAAGCCAAGATGGAAGTAGTATTATCTACATATACTTCTTTATCCAAGATCAAACACACAGAATTATTACAGAATCACTACTATTTATACTCATGGGTGTATTCATCCTGGACCTTCCAGAAATATTCCAGCATGCACTAACCAAGAATGCATTGACTTTTAATTAGAATTTAGAAGTTATGAGTTAAAATGTTCAAAGCTATATCATCTATAGTATTTTGAGAACTAAATTGCTTTCTTTAAAAAAATTTCCAGTGGTTGCCTTACACAAAGAATGCAATCGCAACATTACTTCATGATATTTTAAATTCTAATTTAGTTAGAAATTTTGGAACTATTTTTATTTCAAAATTACACAATTTATAGGAGAATTATTATAAAATATAGATAAAAGATTAAGAAATATGTTATAACATGATCACCTAGAAATAATCACCATTACATATTTTGATATATATTAATATTTCTGACCATTTTATGCATATTTATATTGCTTTATTTTGTTTTTTCACAAAATCGAAAATTTATATAAATTTAGTAAAGTCTCAGGCTGCAAAAATCAATGTACGCAAATCAGTAGCAATCCTATATGCCAACAACAGTCAAGCAGAGAATCAAATCAAAGACTCAATACCTTTCACAATAGCTACAAGGAAAATAAAATACCTAGAAATATATTTAAGCAAGGAGGTGAAAGATCTCTACAAAGATAACTACAAATCACTGAGGAAGGAAATTGCAGATGATGTAAACAAGTGGAAAAACATATGCTCAAGAATTGGTAGAATCAATATTGTTAAAATGTCCATCTCAACTAACTACAGTGAGAATGGCTTTTATCAAAAAGTCCCAAAACAACAGATGCTGGCACAAGTGCAGAGAGAAAGGAACAGTTATGCACTGTTAGTAGAACTGCAAACTAGTGCAGCTTCTATGGAAAATAGGATGGAAAGTCCTCAAAGAACTAAAAGTAGACCTACCATTTGATCCAGCAATCCTGCTACTGGGTATTTATCCAAATGAAAAAAAAAAGCCATTTTATCAAGAAGACACCTGCGCTAGAATGTTTATTGCAGCACAATTCACAATTGCAAAGATGTGTAATCAACCCAAGTGCCTATCAATTCATGAGTGGATTAATAAAATATGGTATATGTACACCATGGAGTACTACTCATCCATAAAAAAATAAATTAATACCTTTTGCAACAATCTGGATGGAACTGGGAACCATCTTCATAAGTGAAGAATCAAAAGGCTGGAAAAACAAACACTACATGTACTCACTATTAAATTGAAATTAACTGATCAACCCTCATCTCCACAGATGGAAGTCAAACTCAATGGAAATCATGCAGGTGGGAGAGACAAAGAGAGGATGGGTGAATTCATACTTAACAGGTCCAATATATACTATCTTGGTTATGGGCACACTTATAATTTTGATTCAAGCAGTACCAAAGCAATCCAGGTAACCAAAATATTTGTACCCACATAGTATTATGGGGAAAAATACTTCACTGTATTAGTTTGCTAGGACCAATGAAGTACTACAGACTGGTTGGCTTAAACAACAGAAATTTATTTCCCCACAGGTCTGAAGGGGAGGCTAGGAGTCCAAGATCAATGTATCAGCAATATTCAAATGTTGATTTCTTCTGAGGACCTCTCACTTGACTTGCAGATAACCATCTTTTTCTGGTGCCTTCACATGATACCTTTTCTCTATCTGTGTACAAATTTCTTCTTATAAGGACATTAGTCATATTAGATTTGGATTACAACCCACCCTAAAGACTTCATTTAACATTAATTACCTCTCTAAAGACCCTATCTCCAAATCCAGTGGCATCCTGGTATACTTACAGTTAAGACTTCAACATATGAATTTGGGGAAGACACAATTCAGCCCATAACACATAGATTTTTATCATTTCTTCTCGAAAGAGAATAGTAATCCTTTTATTGTTCTAAGGTATGAGGACAAAGGAGTTCAGATAGTTACATTTTATCAGTCAATAAACAAATGCTCATACACTTTATCATTACTATTCATGAGAATGGGGACTGGATCTATATTGCTCACTGTCGGTTAATATATTGCCTAAAACAGAATGGGTATATAGTAAACATTTGTAGATTAAATGAATACATCCATTTGCTTAAGAAACTGTAGCAATTAGTGCTAGGGAAAATCAAGGAAGTACTGTATCACTTTCAAAGAATATGCAATATTAAGAGATGGATTATAACATTTGAAGTCAGATAATAAAGCCATGTTACAAACTCAAATGCTTTCAGGGGTTAGGCAAGTAATTTAAATGTGTAAAGCAACTAAGAGCAAGAAAATAAGGAATGATAAGGGACTTCCATTAACTAGAAAATCAATGTTAAACTTAAAGTATAATCAAATTATACTTTCTTTAAAAAATAGCAATAATACTCTGCTTCTAAACAAAATATTTCTGAGGATTGATTTAGAACCACAAGTTATCAGTTATTGACTCTTCTATAGGATATGCAGTTACATTGTTTTACAAACTTACTAAAAACATAATTAAAATCAAATGGCCAATAAATAGCACAGATTCTGAAATATTAATATATGCGGTAGGCACTCACTGATCGGAGAAAACAGTATAGAACTGATAGTTCAATTTTAAACATCAAACCATTGCCTGACAGAAATGTGATCTAGGTGATCTCAAAATGTCTTCACTGGTTAAAACGTGTAAGTAATTCCATGTAGAAATCTTCACCAATTAGACTGTCTTAACAACAGTCAATACCTAAATTGTTCCCCATTATAGTAATCTATATATCTGTGAATCTATATGATACATTAATTTTATTTGGTTTTTACCACACTTTTAAAATGTGTTTCCTTTGTGCTGCAGCAGCTTATCATTCTTTACAGAGATCCTACATAGTCTAGAAAAAAAATCACTCTGGATCCTTTCCCACGAACTAACGTTACGTCTTTGTTTTTTCATAGCCACCATCAATTCCCTCCCTGTTGTGCTTTTCAAATGTCTCCACTGAAGGAGTATATTTATCAGATGCTGAATGAATTCCTCTACCAAAACATATTCTTTGACAAAAAAGGAAGTAAGTGATGAGTACTTTATATTCTACATTAGGCCCAGTGCTTGATTTAACCTAGGGCTATGTGTACATATAAATTTTCATAGACACAGTTCATACATTTCCATTTTTATAGCCCTCTCAACTTTTCAGATAGAGGTGAAGGGCTATTTAATCCCTTCTCTTTGAGAGATTTAAGAATAGAATATATGTGAACATAGCTTGACTTGCTGGCTCTATATGTGGCTTTTTTTGAATCACATATTAATTTGGGAAGACATTTTAATATTTTCAATAAATATTACACGCTGGTGTTTAACATAAGAGGGATTTTTTCTCTCTGAATGAATTTCGTATCCTGAAAGGTTTCAGATGGTAGAGCATTCATTTAGGTGCAAAATCGCAAGGTGTAGTCAGAAGCAATGGAAACCTCTCTAAAATGCTCAGTTAAGGACCCTGCTGAGCTAAAACGTCTCCACACATTTTCTTTCTCATATTTAGAAGAACTATAAATCGCTGGAAACAGCTACTTCATTTCTGTTCTCTGGCCAGTGCTTGAATCCCAGGAGACATTCCAGGGGATATGCGTTTGATGGCTTCAGCACATCCTCCAGAGGACTCTCCATACAAACCACAGCTGAACTGGCCGCCTTTAGTAAGAAGTTTTGAGCCAGCAATAAGACTGCATTATCTCTTCTCCCTGGAGAGAAAGATCCCTTTTGATCAAGTTTGCAGTCACCTCAAGGTCAGAAGGGAGCACCTTGCGTTATGACTTGCTGGCTCTTCCCCAGCCTGGAGTGGAGTCCATCTGCCTCACTGACAACACTTGTTTAAACTTGAGCAGCAGAATTAAGAAGGGAGGGGTCAGGAAAAGGATGAAACATAAAGAAATCCAGGTATGAATTGGTGGCCAGATGTTTCAATTGGAGGGAGCAATCCCCCAATCTATAGGTGGAAAGCCTTGTTTTTGTATTACTGAACCATACCAGTTTTCAGCACCACGGATTTTTATGTCCTCTCAGGTTTAGGGTTCTTTAGCCTCTCCCTTGAGAAGCACATTTGCAGGACATCAGGGGAATGAAGAAGGTTTCCTGCCCCATCAGAGTAGTTTCTTCCAGGAAAATTCGATCTTTCAATTAAAACAAACTTTAGACTAAAAATTTGCATTTAAATATCTTTAAAAGGAAAAGAACACAGTATTTTATTCTATAGTTCTCTCATAGAGAATATGAAACCACATTCTATGAAGCACTTAGTTTACCTATGGAAATTTGTTATATATACATTTCCAAAGGTTTAGTAAATTGCAGCACATATACACATTATCATGGATGATTAGCAAAATATTAGGTAATTAATTTTTAATTATCAAAAATATCTCAAGATATTAGCAAATATGGCTTTTTTTTTTCTACTGGATCTCATCACTTTCTTTGGGGAGATTTTGTTCTTTGATGAGTAGTGGAAGATATTTCCCCAGATTCCAAAATGAGGGATATTTGAAGATCTACCCATGGGAAACGCTCCTGATTGTGGAAGAAAGGACTGTGGACTAAGAGGCAGGGAAGCTGATTTTTATAATACTGATTCTATCACTAATATTATATATATACATATGTATATAGCACTGAATTCATTGCCTTGCACTAAATAAATGCCTGTGATCCATTTTCTTCAACTATATGTTGAAAAATTGCCTCAACTAGAATTTGGCTTCTCAAAGCATGAGCTCCAGACCAGCAGTTTCAAAACCACTCAGGAGCTTCTTGGAAATGCAAGGTCTCAGAGCCCTGTCTCCGGAGCCACTGATTCAGACTCTGGGTTTCAACCAGGTTTCTCTGTGATTCATATACACATTATAGTTTGAAAAGCACTGTGTAGATTAACTTCAAGGACCTCTTCTTCTTCTTCAATAATCCATGATTTCATGGAATCAAAATCTCACAGGGTACTGATCCTTTGGCCGGGTGTTCCAATTTAGCTCAAGGAAAGATTCCTGCTCTTTCTGTTTGCAGAACTGGGAAGCAGGTGGAAAGCAGGACATTTGTTTTTTTCATATGAACATATGTGCAGAGTGTTTTTATGTTAAAAGGGAAGATTAGCGTCTCCAGAGGAAGAAATGAGCGTGGCAAGGACAACAGAGGGATGATCTGTGTTCTCAGGCTATCTTCATGAACTGGTTTTGAAATTCTAACAAAGAGGGCCTATAACCAGAAGTTGAATAACATCATTGTAAGCCATGATGATTTTGCATTTGGCAACAATTCAGAACAGAGGTCCCCTCCCCAGCTTCTTCAGTAACAGCCAGCAGCAGCAGCAGTGGCCATCATGGAACAAGAGCAGTAGTAACTGCTATGCCCAGAGGACCTTCAGGGAGCCACAGTCGTGAAGTGTACCAATGCTCATGACACTACTAATATGCCTTCCTCAGATGGTCTTTGGTTATTGCACTGAAGAGTTGTTACTAGAGCAGAAGAAAGTGCATGAACTGACTTGGGAGCACACACACATACATGCTTGGAATGCCTAGAAATAGTTGCCCTACGGTGGAGTAGTAAGAGTGAATCCAACTTTGCCATCGCACCTGCAGTATTTCAGTGAATGGGACTCTTATCTAACCAACAGCTCAAGCCAAGAACTAGGAATAATCTTTGACTTTTCTTCTCCATCATTTCTATATATAATCAACGACCATGACTGATCAGTTAAAACTCTTAAATATCCTTTGTCTCCATTGGCTTCTCTCTAATACTATCGCCTCCCCACTTCAAGGTAACAAACATCATGTCTCAGGAACAACTTTGCAACTGGCTACCTTGAAAATGGTTTTATTTCCCTCAATTCATTTGTCATGGCTTGGAAGTTCATTTTCAATCTTGTCCCTGATTAACTCTCTAGTTGTATCTCCTTTGGTTCTCTTACAGCTTATGTGATATTTATGTGTATTAATTTTAGCTTTAAATGTATTAGACTTTTATTTCAATTCTGGGTCTTTCTACAAGTTTTCCCCGGTTAGGTGAGCTATTCCTTATCAGTTTAACCAAAGTATTATTCATTCTTCATGAATTCATTAGAATTCTTTAGAATTCTAATTCATTCTTTAGAATTCATTCTAAAGTATTATTCATTAGATTAATTTGAAATAAACTAGGTAATTTGGACTTTGCTTAAAAGTGTAGACTGTTATAGAGCATACAACAGGTGGAGTTTACCTCCTCTCGGAGATCAGAACTGGAAAGAGTTTCAATTAACACTCTCATTTTAAACAAACAAAAAAAATAGCTAATGGTTTTTACAGTGGACACCATTCTGTCAGAACTTTAATAGACTGATGATATACTTCCTTGATAGTACAGTTCCTTAATAGAATTATCTCAAATCTCTTTTGTTCTGTCAAACACATGAAACATAAGCTGAGACTTATTACAAGAAAGCTGGAATGACTAAACAGATGAGCTTGACTGCTATTTCTAGTCTATCATATTCCCTGTGTTAATTGTTTATGCATGACTTTGAGCATACATATCAAAAAAGAACGACCCAGTTAAGGGTTATCAGAATGTCTTTGCTCAATGTTTCTGGCTCTTCACAGACAGCTTTGCTACACAGAAAGCTCACAAAGAATTCCAGCAGCTCTGCTCTCCAAACTAATCCTCTTTACCTCCCATTACATAAACAAGACAAGTGGCTTAGTAGGATTTTCTCTCCAT
>VSMD01060589.1:0-27697 GCA_008750895.1 Mirza zaza | reverse complement strand
TGTATACCATGGAGTACTATTCAGCTCTAAGAAACAACGGTGATATAGCACATCTTATATTTTCCTGGTTAGAGCTGGAACCTATACTACTAAGTGAAGTATCCCAAGAATGGAAAAACAAGCACCACATATATTCACCAGCAAACTGGTATTAACTGAGCAGCACCTACGTGGACACATAGGTACTACAGTAATAGGGTATTGGGCAGGGGGGAGGGGAGGGGGGCAGGCATATGCATACATAATGAGTGAGATGTGCACCATCTGGGGGATGGTCATGCTGGAAACTCAGACTTGTGGGGGGAGGGGGGAAAGGGCATTTATTGAAACCTTAATATCTGTACCCCTATAATATGCTGAAATAAAAAAAAAAAGAAACGTGAAATGAGCTCCAGAGGATATTTAAGTAATATCAGGATGGAATTTAGATATCTTGACCCTTTACTTCCTTAAGTGTACTTTCTTCTCTAGAACCTGAAACTGCTTTCTCATTTTGTTTTCCCCTCATTTTACGGATTCATTAATTTATTCACTAAATCAGAAATATTTATTGATAGTTCACTGTGTACTCTTCCCATTTTTAGCACTAAAATATCTTTGAAAATTAAATTAATAATATACTAGCAATGAAAAATTAGAAATTGAAATATAATAAATACCAATACGAGAAAATGAAATACTTATGTATAAATCTTACAAAATATGTTCAATATCTGTATGCTGAGAACAAGAAAATACTGATGGAAGAAATCAAAGAAGACCTAAATAAATGGAAGAGATGTCATATTCATGGACTGGAAGACCCAATTTTGTTCAGATCTTAATTCTTCCCAAACTGATCTATAAAGTCAATGAAATGACAGTTAAAATCCCAGCAAAATGTTGTATAGAAATTAACAAGCTGATTCTAGAACTTTTATGTAAGACATAGAATATATGATAGACAAAACAATTTTGAAAAAAAAAGAACAAAGGCAGAAGACATGAAAAGATGCTCAAATCATTCATTAGTCATCAGGAATTACAAATGATAACTATGATGAGATTTCACTATTTACGTATTAGAATGGCTAAGATTAAAAATAAATGAAACAACTGGCAATGCTAAGTCTTGGCATGGATGTGGAACAGCTCCCATACATTGCTGGTGGGAATGTAAAATGGTGCCACCATTTTGGAAAACAGTTTGGTAGTTTCTTATGAATTTCAACATATACTTTCTATATATTTAGCAATGCCATTACTAGGTACACACAAAAAAAAACTTTTATGTGAATGTTTTTGACAGCTTTTTTGGGGGGTAATTGCTCCAAAGTGGAAACAATCCAAATGCACCTCTACTGGGGACTAGTTAGACAAACTGCGGTAAATGCATACAATGGAATATTCTTCAGGAATAAAAAGAAACAAACTACACACAACAAAATAGATAAATCTCAAATACATGATGCTAAGGGAAAGAAGCCATACTTAAATGGTACATACTATATACATAGTATATAGATGGTATATACTATATATATATTATCCATTTATATAATATTATTGAAAAGGTAAAACTATAGAAACAGAAAACATACCAGTGGTTGTCAGGATCTGGAGATTGGCAGAGGGTGGTGAGGGTACTTTTTACAATGAAGCATGGGGGAATTTTTGGAATCATAGAACTGTTCTATATCTTGATTTTTAGGGCTGATTACATGACTCTATATATTTGTCAAAACATTCAGGGTCTATTTTACTATACATAAATTATACCTTAGTTAAAAAAAAAACAAATTACAGACATACAGAATATAGCTTTTCTATTTTTCTTGTGTTATATATGTAACAACTAAGCATAGTAACATTGGGTGATCTGCCAAATTTCTTTCTTTCTTTTTCTTTTTTTAATTTTGCTGCCTGAAATCCAAAGATCTGGGGACCATAGGTTTAGAACAGTGCTTCTCAAAATGTAGGGTCAGACTATTAGCATCAGCATTATCTGGGAGCCAGATAGACACTCAAACTCTCTTGTCCCAAATCAGGAACTTTGGGGATGGTGCTCAGCAGTCTTCTAACAAGTCTGCAGGGTGATTCTGATGCACACTAATGTTTGAGAGACAATGTCATGGTTCTTTTGATTTATATGGGTCACTGTAGTACAAGCTGAGGAATAAAACAGAGCTACTCTTGAATTCTGGATCTTTCACTGTGTGAAGTATTAATCCCTTAGGATTAATCTCTTAGATGAGGATTTTAATATCTCCCTGCTAAGACTGTTGTTAAGGTTAATCAGTAAAGTGCTTAGCACAGTCTGAAACACACCAAAAGCTCAGTGAAGGGTAATTTTAAATGATATCCAATTCACATTCTTGAACTTTTGCTTTGTTTTTTGATATATGTGCAATCAAATTCATCTTAAACAGGCATTTCAAACTGCTATCTGGCTATTACCATTGCATTTATAAAGGCCAGCAGCTCAAAATTCTTCATTAGATGTTTTTTCTTTCCCTAGTGTTTTCCCATGGACTGTACATGTTTGTTCTTGCTTTTTCTTAGACAAAATGCTACTGAGGAGAGAGTCTGTCTGGTGCTTTGGAAACAGAATACATTTCCATTTCACAGAAAGAGTATCTTTGTTTGCTTATTTATATTTCATTTAATCATTACTTGGGCATTTGAAAAGATTGAATTAAAGATTAATTTAAATGAAAAATTAACTAACCTATGGCAGAATATTCAGTAGCAGATATGAGTATGAAACCTTGCTCTCCCGATTTACAATATATTTCCATAATCATCTTACAAGTTAAAAATGTAGTGTGTGTATCAGAGAGAGAGAGAGAGAGACAGACAGACAGAGAGACAGAGTGAGAGTGTGTGTGTGTGTGTGTGTGTGTGTGTGTGTGTGTGTGTTGGGGCAAGGAGAATGGATTAAAAAAGAAAAAAGAAGACCACAGGAAAAAGAAGGTATAGCCATCAAAGACCAGCAGGTAAAGTTTTAAAGGGTGCTATTTCTCAGTTTCTAAAAAATTGGGAATTAATAATTTTGTGCCAGTTTGTCAAGTTGGAACTGATGATTTCCAGGGAAAATAAGATGTTAGTTTTTTGGGTTTTTTTCCCTCTTTTGCAGTTAGAGTTGAGAGGCACTTGATATTATCCTTCGTTTTCTGTTTTCTGCAGGTGGCAAGTACTTGCTTAATTATTCATATGACTTAATAATGCAACCACTTCTCAAACAGGAGAGACCTGCCAGGACATTTCACCATGTCCTTTTCAGTCAGTATTCTGGAGATTTATCCTTTTTTCCTTGATTGGGAAAGTAGCAAAAGAGCAAATTTATTTCCTTTTCGATCATGTTGACTTGCATATCTGCATCAATTGAATTTGAAAATAAAGTGGAATTTTTTGCATTGATGACTTTTGATTCCACCTTGACTTGCTCCCTTTGCATAGAAACTGCTACAGTAGCCGGGCGCTGTGGCTCACGCCTGTAATCCTAGCACTCTGGGAGGCTGAGGCAGGCGGATTGCTCGAGGTCAGGAGTTTGAAACCAGCCTGAGCAAGAGCAAGACCCCGTTTCTACTATAAATAGAAAGAAATTAATTGGCCAGCTAATATATATAGAAAAAATTAGCCAGGCATGGTGGCGCATACCTGTAGTCCCAGCTACTTGGGAGGCTGAGGCAGAAGGATCGCTTAAGCCAGGAGTTTGAGGTTGTTGTGAGCTACTATAAATAGAAAGAAATTAATTGGCCAACTAATATATATAGAAAAAATTAGCCGGGCATGGTGGCGCATGCCTGTAGTCCCAGCTACTTGGGAGGCTGAGGCAGAAGGATCGCTTGAGCCAGGAGTTTGAGGTTGCTGTGAGCTAGGCTGATGCCATGGCACTCACTCTAGCCTGGGTAACAAAGTGAGACTCTGTCTCAAAAAAAAAAAAAAAAAAAAGGAAACTGCTACAGTGCTGTAATAATAATAATAACAATAAATAAATACTAGTTTAGGGTTTCTACTTGAGAGAGTATAATTAGCAAAGTGTAAGGTCTGTTTGAATAGAGTTTATTTTGAGAGGGCAGCTGAATTGTCTTCCACACTTGACAGATATAAGGAAGCGATGTCCTTGGCAGAAGGTTCAGTATACCACTTGGGCATTTGTTTTTCCTTCTCCCAAAGGGACGAAAACATACTAAAAAATGGATATTTGTCCTACTATTCTTATCAATAGTTGGAAAACTTATTGTACACTTAAGAGCTTTTTAAGAAAATGTATTTTTCCCATTTGGTATAGCATGGCAGTCAAGGAGGAGAGCTGTTCAGATCTCCTTTTAAGATAGAACTTGCTATTCTGCTACACAGAGTGCAAGAAGCAGACAGCCTTCCTCTGCAGTGCTCTCAGAATCCTTCGCAGCTTTTGTTCAGGCCAAGGGCACACTTTTTCTAAGCAGTCCACAGCCAATGACTGAGCATGGCAGGACTACAAAGGCCTGTTCATTTCTACCCAACATGAAACATGAAAGGAGACATCTCTAAAGGGCAATCTTTGCTACAGAATTCCCCACTGGGTTGGCTGAGATTTAGGCTGATCCATTTGGTAGCCTGAGGCTCTCTCTGCCCAATCTTCTTCTTTGTTTTATCTTTCACAGGTGTTATTTACCAATAAACCACTTACACTTCTAACTTGTCATCTCTGCATCTACTTTCATAAGGACCAATTGGCACAGGACTGATTGCTGTAAAAATTAAAACAAGATGGTAGTATTTATATTAAAGAGTAAATTGCCCTTTCATTAGCACTATTTCTATATTTCTATCTCTTTTTCTAATCCAAGTACATCTGCCCTTGCATGCACAGTTATGTTATACCACAAGATATTGCAGTCAAGTGCAATAGTTAAGAGCACAGACTAGAATCAACTGCAGGGTTAGCAGCCCTCATTCGCAAGACATTAGCTGCATGATTGAGCCAAGCCTCAGTTCCCTAATTTGCGAAATGGGAGAGTAATGGTGTCACATCATATGAATATTAACAGGAATAAGTGAATTGTTATACATAAAGCATTTAGAAGAATTTCTACAACAAATAAGTGCTATATAAACTTGCTAGTACTAGTAGTAGTATGTCTCCGGACCTTGTTTTTTTATGCTTAGTAGTATAGTGAGTCCTTGTATAGTATGTGAGTCCTTCTATCCTTTTCATCTACTTCTTTAGAAAAATGAGTATTTTTCTAAATAATGATTTTGTGTTTGCCTTTTAAAGACAGCTTTATTGAGGTATACTTGACATATGATAACCTGTACTTATTTAAAATATAAAATTTAATGAGTTTTGATAAAGTATACACTTGTAAAACCATCACCACAATCAAGACAGTAAACATATTCTTCATGCCCAAAGTTTCCTCATGTCCCCTTGTAATCCTTTGCTCTCATGTTTCCCATTACCCTCTCCCAGGCAATGGCTGATCTGCTTTGGGTCACTATAGTTCAGTTTGCATTTCCTAGACTTTATGTAAATGGAATCATACAGCATGTATTATATTTTTCCAGCTTCTTTTACTGGAATCTCTCTTATATAGAGATTTCTTACATAGAGATTCATCTATAATTTTGCATGTTTCAGTAGTTCATTCTTTTCTATTCTTGGTAGTATTCCATTGTGTCAACAGACAACAATTTGTTTATCCATTCACCTATTGATGGACATTTGGGATGTGTATTAGTCTCTTTGGGCTGTCATAACAAAATATCATAGACTAAATGGCATATGTGACAAAAATTTATTTTTTCACAATTCTAGAGCCTGAAGTCCAAGATCAAGGTTCTAGCCAATTTGGTTACCTATGGGAGCTCTCTTCTTGGTCTACAGACGGTCACCTTCTCATTGTGTTTTCACATGGCCTTTCTTCAGCATGTGCACATGGAGGGAGAGAGATCACTTCTTCTTCCTCATTTTATAAAGGCAAATGAAGACATAACTTTCATATATACTTATATCAAATCTAAAAACTTTTTGGCTGTCTCAAGATTACAAAAATTTTCTCCTATGTTTTCTTATATAAGTTTTGTTACAGTTTTAGGTTTTGTGTTTATAAGCCACTGTGGGGTAATTTTTGTATATGGTATAATGTATAGACCAAAGTTTATTTTTCTGCTTATGGATATATAATTGTCCTGCCACCATTTCTTGAATACACTTTTTTTTTCCTTCTAAGTTGCCTTTGCCCTTGAGCCTATCTTTATGCCAATACTACATTGTCTGGATTACTATATCTTTATGATAAATCTTGAAACCAGAATGTGTTATCTCTCTAATTTTGTTTTCTTTTTGCAAAGTTGTTTTGGCTTAAAATGATGACTTTAAAAATAGGTGGCAATGGAAGAATTTCGCTTACTGCATTGTTTCTTGAAAAGAATTATTCTAAGTCTAATTAAAATGTCACTTTTACAAGAAAGCCTCATTCTGGGTCTTGGCCATGTACTCCTTGAGCAGAATATTTCATTGCAGTGACATCTGTGATAGTAGCAGGTGCTTCTCTGGCCACCAGCCTAGAGAAGGCTTGTTGAGAGAATTTGTTGATACAAACAATGCAGTCAGTAGTCACTGACTCAGATCCTCTTAACATAAGCTCTGAACTTCAACTTTCAGAAGCACTTCCTGTCTCATGGCAGAGGGAGACATGAGGGAAGCTCACATACGCTGCGAGCTACGTAGCCTTAAGCTCCTTTAACAAAGAAGACACCATTAAATCCCCAATACCTGAGCATGTGGCAATGCTGCTCAGACCTTGCCCTGTTTAGACATTATTGACTCTATTACTGCTGCCACTGCTCAACAGCCACACATAGGTAATTAGAGAACTCAATTCCAAATTAATTCCCAGGCAGAATGTGGAGGACATAAAGTTCTCCCAGAGCTTTGGGAGTGGAGGGGTGGAAGTGGGGCAGATGATTCTGAGAAGAAGGCTGCTACAGAGCCCAGTAAGTGTTTCTACTGGGGCTGCTGTCTTTAACCAGCCAGCTGGAGGTGGCATGGGGATGGCTAAATGGGGTAGAACCAGCCTCTAGTTTATTGGGAGAATGTTCTTAGGTTCACTTTCCTGTATCATTTAGGAAGAGGAGACCAAGAATAAAATCTCAGAGACTGGCCATTAGAATATCCCAAATAAAACTGAAATTTATCAAAGCATTTGCACAGGCAAGGAAGTCTGACAGTAGATGATTAATGAGCTAAATATGGTGATAAGCAGGTGAGAAACAAGAATGGATTATAGCAAATGCATATGTATCTGGCAGGGGAGGTTCATGGATCAATTAACATAGTCAATGGATTTGATATAGTTTGGTCAGGGAAAAGTATGTTTTATAAATAGGGCATTTAAAAGTTGTTTTTGTTGAACACCCTGAAAAATACACAATTATTTTCAAATTGATTCTACCAGCACCTGATCCTGGCTAGGAGCTGAGGATACAATGATGAATATTAAATCTTGGACGCTGCCTTTAAGAAGCTGCATAAAAGGTCAGGACCTTTGGGTCCCTTCCCTTCTTCATGCAGCTGTGTGGAGCACACTTGTGACTGAGGGATCTCATATGCGCAAGGGGCTCATTATTGGAGCTCGTCTTTATTAGAGAGTCAGACAGGAAGAGAGCAGAGCTCATGGAAAACCAGCCAAGTGCTTTCAGGTCTCTCTTGCCTTCTTTCTCCTCCCTCTTCCTCTAATGGCTTGCCTGGAAGTTGACAGCATAAAAACTGTCAAAAGTTGTTAACATTATATTAATATGTTGCTCAATGTAGCTCTCAGAGAAAACTCTTTGTTTACTGTGGATAATTGTTTCTTTTGTGTTGTTGCTGCATGTAGTGCCTCTGACTTCCCAGCTTTAATGAGCTTCCAGTTTTCATTCCTAGGGAGGAAGAAAAGAACATAACAAATATGTAAGCAAAGAGGCATAGAAGTAAATACAAATGAAGATGTAAAATGCTCAACACTTAAATTAGAGATGTTAGTTAATCGATGTGTTTGTGAATCAAAATTAGTTGCATATCACGTTTCTCAGATTTTGAGATAGTACTCATTTTATTTATCACAGAGAATTAAAACTTTCAAGAGACTAAAAGTGTTGGGTATATTAGCAAAGGTTGCCACATCCTGTTGAAAGCTGGTGCTAATACAGCTCTGGCTACTTACTGAAGACAATTAGGTATGGTTTGGATAATTCACTCCTCCTCATATTTCCAATACCGCTTCAAAACAGCAAATCTCATAGACTTCTATTTGGCTTAATCAAACTCCTAAAGGAGAAACTAATTTAAAAAAATTATAGATAATAATAAAAGCAAATATTGTAAAGTGCAATAGAGATCTCCTATAGATCATTTTGAAGAAGTTCTCACCTTATACTTATGAGGGAGGTGATGTGTCAAATGGAAAAACCCAGCAACGACTTGACCATGGACGCACGTTAAGCCTGTCATGTGTAAACAATTAAAATGCAGTCTACAGATTCCTATTCTGAAGGCTCAGTTGTACAATCAATCAGCAAGTCTGTCTACATTAAGTGCCTGTCTTTCTTGTAACTCTTTAAGTTTGGTGTTATTAGCCTCATTTTTCTAAAGAAGGAATTGAGGATTAGAGCAATGAAATAACTTGGGCAGGGTCTAATGTTCACTAAAGCGCAGAGGAAACTTTAAACCCATGACTGACTTCCCTGAACTTCCTGCTTTCCCCTTGTATACATTGCTGTCTGCTAAGTCTCAGAAACTTTGCATGGGATAGATTTTATGTAAAGCCATTGTTGCTTTCAGTGAAGGACTCTGCTGTGTGTTCCCTGGAACACTGTAAAATATCCATCATTCGTATTGGCATGGCCATGACAGTTACTGAATCTCTCAAGCAAGCAAGGTCATAGTTATGCAATAGAATGTCTACGTCTTCTTCATTCTTGATTCCAAGAGCCAATGTATTCATAATATTTAATTTATTAAGGTCAGTCCAAACCCCACAAATAATGTAGAGAGAATATAAATAGATTCCACTGATGCATATTCTTTCCACCTCAATTACTGGTAAACAAAATTTAAATACAGACAATCTAATATTATATTACACTTAATATATGATTTATCTTTCTTTAGATTTAATATAAATATTTAAAAATCAAACTGTTGTAGAAATAAGATATACATAGTTGCTTTATATTTGAAATATCCATTCTCATGTATTGTGTAAATGTCAGTTCACAAGTAGGACAGTGCATTAAAAATAACAGTAATCAATAACATTACTTATTTTAGTCTTTAGGTTACATATCCTGGGAGTTAAAGCAAGTCTTTTTGTTTCATTTTCCTTATTTGATTCAGGATCTCGATCAATCATAAATTTTCTCTATGATGGAGTTTCTCTATCTCCAATATGAAAATACCAATAAATGATTTGCTACCAGTTAAGCTGATTTTTAGATTGATATGACATGATTTGGAGGAAATATGGAGTGCTGTATGTATAACAATAACAACAAAAATAATGAAGAAAGCATGCTGTTTGTTACCAATAAAAGAAAAAAGTGGGTATCATAGTTCCTTATCGGTAATTCATATTCTAAAAGGTTAGGGGTGGAAAAGACTATAAAGGCCAAATGTCAGTTATATTCAAATCCACTTTGTCTCCTTCTCTAATGGAGAGTATCCTTTTATCATGTTCTCTTTCTCTCTTTCTGCATATGTGTGTGTATATATATATATATTAGATAATTGATAAAGTAAAGCAAAATAAAATTTAATTGTAATAATAAACTAAAGGTTAGAGTAAGAAAAAATTAAAACTATTCCATAATTGAAAAATATAATTCATATGGAAAACCAATTATATTAATATATTGTATACCTTTGTGTTTGTTAGAATAATGTTATTACTTTATCAGGATAAAGTAATATTTTCAATGTTTTACTCTATCACATTCAAAGGACCTCAAAATTGTATGCATGCAAATACCCAACAATAGAAGGTCAAGTAATTGCATTTTTACCCACTCAATTTTACATTCAGCACAATGTATTTGTATTTTCCATATGCTTGCTCTTTAGAAGGGTCCTTTCAAAACCCAGTTTCAGGACATTCAAATTATAGAAAACCAAGTCAATGTTTTGTAAATTATCATCACTGCAGAATCATCAGAATTTTTTTACCAGATGACTGTCATCTCAGTATAGAAAAAAGTACTTAGGCACCACCCTTTGTTAGCTATTTCACCAAATTTTCTTGCCTGGAAAATGGAACTAATAAAACCAATGTACTGTTTTTTTGGTGAAGATTAAAAATGTGTTAATCAACCAATACTTATTAAGAGCCTGAAATGTGCCAGACACTGTGTAAAGCAATTAATACAGTACCAGACATAGAGTGGGCACAGAGTTAATGTGAAACATTTATTAATACCTTAATAACTGTTTCACTTATAGTTAAATTTCTTTTCTTTTCTTTTTTTTTTTTTTTTTTGAGGCAGAATCTCGCTTTGTTGCCCAGGCTAGAGTGAGTGCGGTGGCGTCAGCCTGGCTCACAGCAACCTCAAACTCCTGGGCTCAAGCAATCCTACTGCCTCAGCCTCCCGAGTAGCTGGGACTACAGGCATGCACCACCATGCCCGGCTAATTTTTTCTATATATATTAGTTGGCCAATTAATTTCTTTCTATTTATAGTAGAGACGGGGTCTCGCCCTTGCTCAGGCTGGTTTGGAACTCCTGACCTCGAGCAATCCACCCGCCTCGGCCTCCCAGAGTGCTAAGAGCCACGGCGCCTAGCCTATAGTTAAATTTCTTATGGCTTTTGGTTTGTTTGCTTATTCTGTTTTCAGGAGTGCACTGGTCCTATAAAGTGAAGTATACCTGGTAACCTTGTTTCTTTTGGGGTTTGACCCCTTGTAGGCTTATGAAAACATACACGGTAGTTTAATTTTTTGGCTCTATCTTCCTTCTTTCAGGGAAAGTCATAAAATTATGCCCTGGTTCAAATGCCCAGGGCATAATTTATCTAAAATAAATCATAGTGACTCTAATAAAAGCCAGACAGCAATATCCAGCTCTTGCTCTTCTGGATTTAAAAAATTTCTGATATTTCATTTTTTATTTGTAAGGCAAGCTATAAGAGTATATGAATATCCTTTTCCTTATCAAACATTACATTTATGATTTAAGGAGTAGAAAAAGAAAGTGACTTGGTTGGAGAAATTGAATGGTATAGAACTGATAAAAATGAATCAAGATAGTACATGAGTGGCCTAAGTAATTTTAAACTAATTCCAAGATTGATTTCAGTTTTTCTTACATTTTTTTTTTTTTGAGACAGAGTCTCACTTTGTTGCTGGGCTAGAGTGCCAGTGGTGTCAGCCTAGCTCACAGTAACCTCAAACTCCTGGACTCAAGTGATCCTTCTGCCTCAGCCTCCCAAGTAGCTGGGACTACCGGCATGTGCCACCATGCCTGGCTAATATTTCTACATATTTTTAGTTGGCCAATTAATTTCTTTCTATTTTTAGTAGAGATGGGGTCTCCCTCTTACGCAGGCTGGTCTCAAACTCCTGAGTGCAAACGATCCGCTCGCCTCAGCCTCCCAGAGTGCTAGGATTACAGTAATGAGCCACTGCTCCCAGCCTTGATTTCAGTTTTTCTTAAAGTGAGTTTTCTTCATCTATGGCAAAAGAAAGTGATGAAAGAAAGGAAAATTATATCCTTTTACAGTTATTTATTCCTGTGAAACAGAGATACCTACCCAGCCTAGTGTATTCAACAAACATTACCAAATTAAGCTAGGGAGTTACATATACACTAAGTATGATGTTAGAAACTTGGAAATCAGAGATTCTTGAACCTTGTTGGGTGACAAAGTCCTTAGACTGTACATAGCTTGGTACATTGTGCCAGATAAGCCATAGGCTCCTTAGCTATAAGCTCCTTGAAGACAGACTGTAGTTTTGTTTGTTTGTTTGTTTGTTTTTGAGACACAGTCTTGTTCTGTTGCCCAGTAGAGAGACGTGGCATCAGCCTAGCTCACAGCAACCTCAAACTCCTGGGCTCAAGCAATTCTCCTGCCTCAGTCTCCTGAGTAGCTGGGACTACAGGCATGTGCCACTACTCCCGGCTACTTTTTTATATTTTTAGTTGCCCGGCCAAATTTCTTCCTATTTTTTAGTAGAGATGGGGTCTCACTGTAGCTCAGGCTGGTCTTGAACTCTTGAGCTCCAGTGATCCTCCCGCCTCAGCCTCCCAGAGTGCTAGGATTACAGGCATGAGCCACCATGCCTGGCCTAAGACAGACTGTATTTTATATATTTTAATATTCTTTATAGCTTTTAGTGAGCCTCATCCAGAGAAAGCTGTCCATAAATATTTGTTAACCAACAGTCTGGCTGTCTGACTAAACACATCAAACAAAACCTAATTTTTAGCCATCTTACTGTTTTCATTCTGTTTTGTAGTTTTTCTTCATTCATGGTTCTGGAAGAAAAGCATCTGAATTTAAAAGTTACTTGTGATGCTACATCAGTATAGGTGGTAAGCATTGTAGCTCTGCCTGCCCACCACCTGTGTCACAGCCCGTCTGCACTACAGGGGTCTATAACTCTGAGCAGTTGAACCCGATTTTTATCCGATACCCAAGCTATCTTTCTATCCTGCACGCTTGCTCCTAATTAACCAAGGTAAAGGCCTGCGGCAATGCTGCCTCTTATGTCAAATCTATTTATCTATTCTCTCCCTCACAACTTGTAAACTAGAGGATCAGGGACAACTCCAAGTACGTGTCTATAGAAAAGGGGGAAAACATGTCTCTGAGGTAATAGTAGTAGCAATGCGGACCTATTAATCAGCATGTGTTGTATATTGGTTAGGAGCATAGGACCACAAGTCGAACAGAACTGGGTTCAAATTCTGCTTCTTCTATTTGCTGATTGTGTGACTACAGGTAAAATATTTATCAGTTCTTCTACCCTTTAATCTTTTTTCTTGATTAAAAAACTTACACAAAGGGTTGACAGTAGTTTACAGTAATCTATTGTATATTTCAAAATAGCTACAAGAGAAGAATTCAAATGGTTCTAGCATTAAAAAGACAAATATTGGCCGGGCGTGGTGGCTCACACCTGTAATCCTAGCACTCTAGGAAGCTGAGGCGGGAGGATTGCTCACGGTCAGGAGTTCGAAACTAGCCTGAGCAAGAGCAAGACCCCGTCTCTACTAAAAATAGAAAGAAATTAATTTCCCAACTAAAAATATATAGAAAAAATTAGCCGGGCATGGTGGCGCATGCCTGTAGTCCCAGCTACTTGGGAGGCTGAGGCAGGAGGATTGCTTGAGCCCAGGAGTTTGAGGTTGCTGTGAGCTAGGCTGATGCCATGGCACTGTAGCCCGGGCAACAGAGTGAGACTCTGTCTCAAAAAAAAAAAAAAAAAGACAAATATTTAAGATGATGACTATCCCAAGTACATTGATTTGATCTTTACAAAGTATGTGGTTTTATTGAATTATCACATGTATTGTGAATCTATATACATCTATTGTGCATCAATTAAAAATTAAAACAAATATGCTTAGGAGACTTAAGCTCTTTGAAACTCAATTTTGTTACTAGCAAAAAAGGAAAACAATGACATCTATCATATAGGTTTGTTTTAAAGATTAAATGAAATAATCCACAGAAGGTATTTACACCCTATTTGGTACAATTTGCCCTCAATAAACATGTGTTTGCTATTTTAACTGTTATTTCTATTCTTCTGAGTCACTTTTTTATTATAATCCATTGTGACTCTTCCTATGTCATCAGTATATAGACCATTTTACAGTTCAATATCAACTTTTGTGCCTCATTCACTTCAATATGATCTAAAATGAATCTCTCTCTTCTTCCTTTTCCTTCTTTCTGTTATTCCAGCTCTTCTAGGTCCTATGAGTTTAGGTTTGAGGTAACCTTGAACTTCATTTCCTTATTGCTTTGTCTTTCTTTTGGTTTGCTACTCACAGTGCCATTTATTTTTGGCTTTCTGAATTGGACATCATATACTTGAACTTAATGGAAAGTAAATCTGCCATAATTCAGAAACTGCAAACTGTGTAGCAATGCATATGGATTGCACAACTTATAAATCAATACTGTTCATCTTTGTGTGCTAATTTAAGTTTATTTTAGGTAGTCATTGGATCATACGATGTTTCTGAGGTCTTCAAGTATTAACCATCTGATGTTTTGAATTGAAAGAGACCATGCCCCTCTATCCATTAAAAGTTCTACTGATTCTAGCACTCTTCATTCTCCTAGCATCCTGCTCAGAGCAACATCTGGGTCAGGCAACTTGCATGTGCCGTGAGACTGCTTTTTAGGAGAATGACCTTGCCACATGTTATTCTCCTTTAATAGGGTGACTTTGAGAATCACCTTGTAAGGGGAATAATCTGGGTTTGGGTGACAAATCATCAAGGCACAAGCAAGATTTATTTAAGAGATCCTGTAATGCCTGCTGCCCAGCACATGGAAACCTCGGGGGAGTTGAGATCATATGCAGCCTTTTCTGCTGGGAGTAGGAGCTATTGGTCTCTTGTAGCTCATTGTCAGGCAATTCAGGGATAATCTCCCATGATAATCCAGTGGATAATCTGGCATGCCATCCACAATTACTTAATTGTAAGATCTAAAATTAGTAATTAGTTAATTATTAGATTTTATAATTAGTAATTGTTATATCAGATCTAACAATGACTTATTAATAGGTATAATGACAATTTATGAGATCTTAATAAAGCCAAGCTTGAATAGGAGATGGAAATCATGCTAATAATGTGAGAAAATAATATGAGATGCACTAAAAGCAAGATAAAAAGTTTTAGAGTTGCTATGAGAGGAAATAAGAATTCAGGGCAGGTTTTGAGTTAGAAAACTGCACCATGGAGACAGCATTTGAAGATTATTGGTCTAGTGGCAATTATTGTCTGGACAAGAGAAGGTAAGAGTAAGGGGAACCTTTTGCTCTAGAGCCTGGACTAAAAGTAGTAATGGTAGAAATGGAATAAGTATGAACAAGAAATGATTGACAGAAATCATTGTTGAACTGGAATCTAGGAGTGAAGGAGGTACTCTAAGATGGTACCTTTTTAGGAGTTAACAGATTGGATTTAGCTTGTGAGGGTATGACAGAAGAGCATGCCCAGTAAATTTCTTTGGGGGGAGAGGAAGACTAAGTTTTAGACCCAGGGTGGGTCACTGCAGTGGAAGAAGTTTGCTGAGGGACTAGAGAGATAAGAAAGCCCCAAGATAAACTCCAGTAATTTCTATAGGTTTTTTTGTTTTGTTTTGCTTTTTAATTTTTGAGTCAGACAGAACTAATTTTTAACTCTATTTCTATCAGTTACACTTCATATTTGTTCCTATGTTTCATTGAGCTTTAGTTTTCTTTTTTTTTTCTTTTTCTTTTTTCTATTATTTCAGCATATTATGGGGGTACAAATGTTAAGGTTACATATATTGCCCTTGCCCCCTCTACCCCCTCGAGTCAGAGCTTCAAGTGTGACCATTCCCCAAACATTCCACATCTCACTTATTATGTTTGCATATACCCATCCCCTCCTCCCCCACCCCACTCGCCTGACACCCGATAAATGTTATTCCTATATGTCCACTGAGGTGTTGATCCGTTAATACCAATTTGCTGGTGAGTACATGTGGTGCTTGTTTTTCCATTCTTGAGATACTTCACTTAGTAGAATGGGTTCCAGTTGTATCCAGGGATATTCAAGAGGTGCTATATCACCATTGTTTTTTAAAGCTGAATAGTACTCCATGTTATACATATACCACATTTTATTAATCCACTCATGAATTGATGGGCACTTGGGTTATTTCCACACCTTCGCGATTGTGAAGTGTGCTGCTATAAACATTCGAGTGCAGGTATCCCATTTGTAGAGTGGTATTTGATCTTTTGAGCTTTAGTTTTCTGATCCATAAAATGAGGAGGGGATAATAACTACTACCTAGCAGATAATGTGCAGGGAGTCCATGTGTTATAAGATATAAATGTATTTAGCACTGTGTTAAGTGTGGTGAGCACCCAACAAATAGAACCTGATAAAAATATCACATATTCAGTCCTTTGCGGTTGGAAGTGAGTATTGGGGAATGTTGAAAAAGGGAGTTGGAACTGGGATAAGTTAGGAAATTTCCTCTCTTTCTATAAGGCATGGAACTTTAAAAATAATATTATCTGCCTTTTGAGTACAACATCTGAATTATTTTTTAGGTGAAAAGCTTCTGGCTTTTTATTCTGAACACGGAGTATTTTAAAATCCCTTAGAGATTACTGGAGGACCCTGAAAGGAAACGTAGACCATAATGATGCGCTAGTAATAAAATGCATCATTAATTTGTCCATTTTGATAGAGGTTATTTATTGACATCAGTGTATGCTTCAGTCTCTGAGTCTCCATCAGCAGGCCTGAGATTGCTCTTTTTTTAAAGGGAGGCAGCAAGCTTAATCATGTACCAAAGGTGCTGTCCCCACTCGCTGGCTACATCCTGGTACCAGTCTGCAGCCTGTTAGGAAGTGGGCTGTTCATCACTGCCTGAGCTCAACTCAGAAACCAGGCTGCATGGCAGGAAGTGAGTGGTGGAAAGCCAGTGAAGCTTCATCTGTGTTTGCAGCCGCGCCCCAATGCTGGCATCACTGCCTGAGCTCTGCCTACCTCCCCACCCCCCAACCCAATCGTGGAAAACTTGTCTTCCATGAAACCATCGTTGGGTACCGTTGCACCAAAGGCTTTAAGAATTACACTTCCCAAGATCTGACAAATGTTTTTCTGTCCCACTAACTGACATAAAATACAAATAATAATTCTGTATTACTTCTCCAGTAATATTATAGAGAATAACTTATTAATGCATGTCAAAAACTTAAGACATAATGATTAAACATGAAATAAATGCTAAACATTACTGTTATTTATTTTTTCTTATCGTGGAGCTATCTCATTTCAGTGGCCTAGACCTTCCTTTTCTACAGCTGCAAAAATGCATTTGGTAATTATGAGAATTAATCAAGCCCCAAACTGGATTATGGTGGTGGCAGACATCCTTAATTACAGGCAATGGAAAGCGAAGGTCATTGTTGGTTTGAATCCAACGAAGGTCAGTGCAGTGAAAAAGCCATTAACAACTGAATGTGATTTTGTTCTCTGAACAGAATGAATTGCCGCCTCAGCCCATTTTCTCAGTAAACAGGTGTTCCATATCCAAGCTAACAATCACAAAAAGGACAAACTGGCCCGTTAGCTGGCAGCCTCGATAAGCAGTGATTCTCAGCTCCGGCTACACATTAGAATCACCTGAACAACTCTGAACGTGCAGATGCCCTGATAACACCCAGACCAATTAAATTAGGATCTCTGAGACTGGGATTAAGGTACCAGTTTTTTTTTTTTTTAATAACTCTCTGGTGATTCCAATGTATAGCCACGTTTTCATACCACTGCTCCATAGGAAGAAAAGGCCGAAAAGCAATTCGTTCCCCTCTTAATACGTGTTTCTTATTTATTTCAATAATGCCCCAGCAAGTTAAGACTTGTAGATAAATAAATATGTTTCAGTTCATTTGGATACCTAGTTGAAACCTCTGAGGACTATCATGTTACTTTAAAACATGATTTGTAATTCCAACCCCAGCCACCACTTAGACGTTATAACCTGCCTGTAGACATGGACATTTGAGGCTTGTAAAAGGTTTCTGAGGGTTTTGTACTCACACCCATTTATCACTCTGTTGATGCACAATTTAGATCTTAGCCTGAGGACAGAAAAGCTTTTGCGCTTAATAACTTTATATGAGAAATACAAATCCTTGATTTTTTTTTAGCCTGCCATCTTCAATTCAGGTAAACCAGCAAGAAGTATTATACCTCCCCAGCTCCTCTTTCTGATTGGTAATCGGCAAAAAAGTACAAGCTGAAAGTGATCATAGATGAAGAGCGTACTTGTAAAGGAAGCTAGGTCGTGGGAACATTTGGTTTTCCACGTGCTCTAGAGCTCCCAGAAACTTTTAATAGGTCAGCATGGTCTTCTTACTCCATTTCACTGGCAATGTCGTTATCTTTTCTTCCGGAGACAGCCAGATAGGCCACTGGCAAGCATGAGCCCAACATAATGGTACTCTCTTATCTCCTACCTCCTAAAAGAGCTCTATATTTGATCACCATGATTGCACGCAGTAAATGAAGTTCAAGTGCCACCAAATTGCCAAACATAGAGAAGGATGTTCTGTACAACTAGCTTTGATTCACTGGTTAGGAATCAGTTTTGGTATTATCCTTAAAGCAAACATTTCATCTTCTTTCCAGATTTTGAAGATCTTGTAAAATTTTAGAATAAGAAGGAATTCAACTTCTCTCTATTTTAGGTGAGAAAACAGAGGCCCATATTCATAGAGCTGGTTAGTGGAAGAGCCAAGATTCAAACTGAGATCTAACCCTGATAGAAAAAGAGCTCATTTCACCACTGTAACTGCCTTTCTTGGAACAACTTTAGACCATGATTAAGAATACAGGTCTTCACACCTCAGGTTGCTTAAACTGTTACCAAACGCTTACCTCACAGTGACAATAGGTTTAGAGATTATGAATCATGAAGAATGCTCAGGATTTGAAATGAAGCCATGTCACTTTTCCTGTGCTTTTGGAGTTTCAATTGTTTACATTAAGATTTTTCAATTTGAAAATTATAAAATATCTGAGCTCTTCAGAAAAATATGGAGAGTGGTATAGCCATGAAAGCAGCATATTGGGTAACCAGTGTGTGGGACGGCAACACACTAACCTTACTTGGGAAATTACAGTGGATGGAAACTTACCTCACTAAAACTATTTGGCCACCACAAATACCCTGTAATGTGGGAAATAACCTAAAAACACTTAACACAAAATGCTAGCAGTGGTGGTTTTGCTTTAGTAATTCAGCTTAATAGCACTTTGAGTTATATACATATATTAAAAATGATACCAGAATAATAGAGAGGAAATGCAAGCATTTATATTGTCTTTTAAAAAAGACATGGATAAGTTCATGTACAAATATTCAGTATTCTAGCAGTGCATCATCATTAAATTTTATGATCTTATGATTATGTCAAATTGCTTTCATAATGTTTAATTTTCTACATTACATCTGGTATTGGTTTTCAAAGAAATTACAAATGACAACTACTTTAGTGGCTGATACAAGTAGATGACCATACAGTGGGTGAGAATTAATTGCCTTACTTTCCATTAAGCCCTAATTATATTTTTTAAAAGCTGCAGTGTTCTATTAGTGTATGTATCTGCTTTTATGCCAATATAATACTGTTTTGGTTACTGTAGCTTTGTAGTATATTTTGATGTCAGATAGTGAGATGTCTCCAGCTTTGTTCTTTTTACTCAAGATTGCTTTGGCTATTTGGAGTCTTTTGTGGTTCCATACAAATTTTAGAATTGTTTCTTCTATTTCTGTGAAGAATGTCATTGGTATTTTGATAGTGATTGCCTTGAATATGTATATTGCTTTGGGTAGTATGGACTTTTAACAATATTAATTCCTCCAATCTATGAAAATGGGATATGTTTTCATTTATTTGCATCTTCTTCAATTTCTTTCTTCATTATATATATATATATATATTTTTTTTTAGCCAGTCAAATTTAGCAGTGGGGGGTTGAATACCAACTTTAGTGACACTAATGTTAATAAGTTCTGATAACCCACTACCATCGGACCAGCCTCTTCATTATATTAAATGAAATAAGCCAGGCACAGAAAGACAAATAACACATGATCTAACTCATATGTGGAATCTAAAAATTATCTCATAGAAGTAATGAGTGTAACGGTGGTTATTGGAGGCCGGGTGGTTAGTAAGATCGGGAGATGGGGAAATGTTGGTCAAGAGATAAACTCACAACTAATGGACATGGTGAGTGTTGTAGTGGGGAAAAGCTGTGCCTCAAATTATGGTTGGGTATGACAAAGTCATAATATGTAACCAAAATGTTTATACCCCCATAATATCCTGAAATAAAAAAAAAGAGATACAGAGTTCCAGTTAGGAGGAATACATTTTGGGAGATCTGTAGTACAGTAAGCTGATTGTTAGTGACACTACATTGTATTCTTGTAGTGTGGATGTTAAATGCTCACACCACACAAATGATAACTATGTGAGGGAATGAATTTGTTAATTAGTTAGATTGACCCATTCCACAATGTATTGGTACTTCAAAACGTCATGTTGTACACAATAAAAGTATACAATGTTATCTCCCAGCTTAAAAAAATAAGCTGCAGTGAGGGAACTTGTAGAAAACTCTTTCTCATACCAAATCCATGTTCTCATGGATCTTATGTATTAGTGGGGAAAAATGATAATAAAATAATATCAGGTCAGAGATAGACAATATCAAGAAAATCTAGCAGGGCATGAATGGCTGGGATTTGTAAAGGATACATTTTAGAATGGTTGGTAAGAAAATGACTGTCTGATAAAGTGACATATGGCAGAGATTTTAATAAAAGAACTGAGAGAGCTATGTCACTGTCTGGTAGAAGAGCATGGCCAGTTTGATAATAATAGTTTAACATTTTAAAAACTATTTAGATAAATCCTCCTGACCCCCAAGTTTATTAATCAGGGTTTATTGCTGCAAGTTACAGAAAACGAATTTATTAAAAGCAGATTGGATAGTTTGCAGATGCTCCAAGAGAGGCAGAAAACTTGGGGTAGACTTACACAGCCAGAAAAATGTGGTCAGGTAGGAAAAAGGACAGCCAGTATCCAAGAACTGGAACATCAGCTACAGGAACCCTTGTCAAAGTTGAGCAGGGAACTTCAGCTTGCAGGAATGTTACAGCAAAACCATTCTTTCTGTTATCCACCTGTTCATGTCATCTTCTTGCCAACGAAAATCCAGTACCATCAGGTGTGACTAGCAGAGCATAGGTCTTATGTCCAGGCCCTAATTACAAAGAATGCAGGATGATTTGAATTTTCAGCTTTTATGATTGGGGAAATCCACAAATACAGGAAAGGTTTCAGCTTCTGGGGACCATAAAAAATGGTAAATTCTATGGTAGCAGAAATCTCCTACAACTCAAACATTCTTAATAGCAATCACCTTTTCTTACATTGTTCCTAGCCTCAGAATGATTAATAACACTTTGACATTTGTAAAGGTGACCTATTTATTTAAAACATTAACTGTCCACAGTAGCTATTGTGTTTGCATAAAGTTCAGTACTCAGATGATCTAAGTGAGGTCTTGAGGCAAAAAAGAATTTTCCTTCAGTTAAAAGGATTTAGATTATACACAAGGATGGGTATGTATAGTTTACCCTTAAAATGGATTATTGTATTGTTATGGAATAAATAGGAGAAGATATGTTGAAATAGATGCAGTTTGCATTTGTAAATAGCTTGGGTATATGTAACAGATTTCACTACCCTATGGGAACGTAAGAGATCTGTCCAGAAGGTATCCAGCCATATAACAGGAAAAATAAAGACATTTATTGAAGATGATACAAGATACAAGAAACATTGTATATAGGACAATGACACCTCAGTTCCCTTCAAAGTAGGCACCTTGGGACCTCCCGCAGTTCTTCCAGCATCTTTTAACCTAACCTGTACACATGCAACATTCTCAGGAGTTCTGCTTGTTGTAGGCCTTCCAGAACGTGGATCACTTTCAACAGATTCTCGACCCTCTTTGAAGCATTTGTGCTGCACTCTTATTTGTGCTGCCCTCATTGCATCATCCCCCAAAGCCTTCTGAATCATCGAGTAGTTCCTGCAGAGGAAAGTTCAAGCTTAACACAAAATTTGAGGCAGATTTGTTGCTCTACTCACTCAGTCATTTTGAATGCAATGGCCACGCAGTACACATGCTCACTCAATGACGTCCAGTGCCCCATGGACAAGTACAGTGAAGTCATCATTGTTCATGCATTGTATTCCAGTCCACTCCCCTTGGCTGTCAGTTTACATCGATGTCATGCTAATTGTTCTTGTTATATTAACATGGGCTGGATACCTTCTGGGCAGACCTTGTATATGATACCATTAACATTAGTATCCATGGCCAGGCGTGGTGGCTCATGCCTGTAATCCTAGCTCTCTGGGAGGCCGAGGTGGGGGGATTGTTTGAGCTCAGGAGTTTGAGACCAGCCTGAGCAAGAGCGAGGCCCCATCTCTACTAAAAATAGAAAGAAATTAATTGCCCAACTAAAAATATATAGAAAAAATTAGCTGGGCATGGTGGCGCATGCCTATAGTCCCAGCTAGTCAGGTGGCTGAGACAGAAGGATTGCTTGAGCCTAGGAGTTTGAGGTTGCTGTGAGCTAGGCTAACGCCATGGCACTCTAGCCCAGGCAACGGAGCAAGACTCTGTCTCACACAAAACAAAGCAAAACAAAACAAAACATTAGCATCTAACTCTTAATTGCTCCAATACCCAAACTATTTTGTGTGGCCTTAGGCTACTCCCAAATGTTCTCTCCTTTGATAATGTCAGATGTCTCTAGTGGGCTGGCATCCCATGTGCTCTGGAATATGTCTTTTCATGTGCTCATGACTATACCTCACTTATTGGCTTGTCCTATTACTACCTCTGATATTGGAGTCTTCTAGGTTACAGGTACTTTCTGCTGTTTCCCCACTTTAATTCTCCACTGGACCTCAAAGCAGCACTGTACAAGCTTAGAGTCTTATAACATTTTTGGTGCACAAAACTGTAAGTTTCTTTCTTTAGCCTTTCTTTTACAGAGGTTTAAAGCTAATCAGTTCAAGGAGGGGGACAACACAACATTTATCCCTTTCACTGTTTTTATTAATACTCTTTTCCCAAGGATCTTTGTCTTGCTCGTACCATCACTATAAATAACAATAAAATATCTCCTTTCTCCTTCAATTGAAAAATTATAACCCTTCCCTCACATTTATAGATACATGTAGACACCTATATATGACATTGTACAAAATGCAACCTAATGTAGGTTTAGCTAAGACACCCTGATACTCCTGCACTGATAAATAATAGAAAGTGGACTTTGTAATGATTAGCTGTACAAACTGGATAGTATTCAGTTCATACAATTACTTAGTTGTCTTTCACTCTAACTAATGCAGGAGCTTGGGTATTCCAACCACCCAAAGTTCCTGTTCCAGCAGTTATTTTCAAATCCAGATTGGAAAGTAATGGGCTCCTGATTCAGTTAGTTAAATAAAATTTGTTAAAACGTGCCATCAGCAATAGGAATGTAGCAGCCTGGCTCAGTTCAGATCAGAAACAGATCAATAAAGCAGAAAAGTCTGCTGCTTCCTAACTGAGCTGCTTTACTTAGCTGTTTCTGAGCAATTAGTAGCTGGTAGAAAAAAATGAATAACAAATTCACAAACATGTATAATTGAACACCTTGGATTTATATGGGCAGGTTCCTCAAAGAAATCAAATTACATCTAAAAACAATTTATTTTACTTCATGACAACCTATAATGTGAAAGAAAGGGTTGGGTATTTGTACCACCATTTTGAAGATAAGGATGTCGAGTTGCTAAGAGAGGATGACAAAGTAAAAGGTGACTAAACTACTTTTAGGCTGTAAGTTTCTGGCCTAACACTCTTCTACAGTCTATATAATGATATTTAAAATATGGATCTCTTGCTATATATTAATATATTCCTATCATTTATGTGATAATATTTTGATGACACCCTATCGATGTAATTTCTATCTTGATTTCTTAAGTTCTTTGAAAACTATTTTTTCTTATCTAAATTCCTTATTCATATGATCTTGAATTTAGTGTTTTGTTTGGCATGAAAGCATTTTGGGGTTTATAAGAACACAGATTCATCTAGTATGAAATGTAATATAACAGCTCTACCATAGAGTCTAAGAGTATCTCATTTTCAGAATTTCTTAAGAATGTTATAAATCTCTTCTTTAACATTGCCTCTTGAGATCATCCCATGCCAGCTTAATTGACAATTCACTGCTTTGAACTGGAAGCAGATATCTTTCTTTGTGCTCTGTGCAGAGTCATCAATATGTATTACAGGCTCCTATAAATATGACCTAGTCTTGGTATCTTTCAGTTTTTCAGCTAATGAATATAATTTTGTCTTTCCCAGATAATTATACAAATAATTGCCTTGGAGTCAGGATATCCAGATTTTACAGGCTGTAAAGACACACATTTTTCCCTTTGAGAAATGACAGGGATTTGTATTATTAGTCTTTCTCCTTAGAATGCAATACTGTACAAAGAGTAAAAAAAATTCCAAAAAAAAAAAAAAAAATCCCCAATAACAACAACAACAACAAATTTTCATCCAGTATAAATAAATTGTATGTCTCAGAGGAGCTCCTGGTGCTTTAAAGATACTGTATTTTCACAGCAATGTTCCAGTGTTCCAGTGAGGTAAATGGGAAAAGATTTTAATACTCCTTTTATTATCATCGGTAAATACTGACTTAGATTTTTTTTTAACTGAGATTTTATCATGCTAAGGAAGTAAGAAACAAAGATGTTTAAGGTTGTATAAGCCTCACAGCCACTTATTTGCTAGGTGGAGTAGAGAAGACATTTCATGAAAGATAATATTGCAAAATGCATGCTATACACATTAAGTGAAACTCATATTACAAAAACACCTTCACTTACAAAGTTTCAAAGTTGGAAATATTGTTGATATGAACGATGCTATTGGCCAGAGCAAAAGCATGCCAACAACAGATGGTGTTGATAGTCTTTTCCATAGGTCTTTGGCCCTACAAATAGATGGGATTTCAAACAGCCTTTCACATCCTAATGATTGTAAATATTTGTAAATGCCAAAAGAATTCAGAAATGAATAACAAAGACTGAAGTAGTTGGAGAGTATGAGACTTAAGATACATTTTAAAGAAAGAGATTTATTAGTGGACAGCAGGAAAATGGAATGAAGTGAGCAGGAAAATAGAGGTAGAAATGTGAATGGCCATTTGGAGAATACTAAGTAGATCTGGCAGGATCAAGGGTAGTGTTTCTTTAGATGTCTGATGTCAAGAGAGGGAGATAGAGGGTGGATTAGAAGTTTGAAAGTAGAGGGTGATGTATGCAAAAATGGTGTTAATGTGTGAGGACTGTTGCTGAGGAGAAGGTTGACATCAAGAAAACCTGTTGGCTGGGGGATGGTCATGCTGGAAACTCAGACTTGTGGGGGGAGGGGGGAAAGGGCATTTATTGAAACCTTAAAATCTATACCCCCATAATATGCCGAAATAAAAAAAAAAGAAAGAAAACCTGTTGGGAGGTGAGAAAAGACAGTTACTATATTTATTAAGCATCTATTAGGTGCTGGTCCTTGGGATATGTGCTTAGCATATGGTTTTTCATTTGACTTCAGAAACTATTGTCAGAATATAGGCAGGATGCCATAAACTTATGGACAAAGGAAATAATGAGAACAGAAAGAAAGGAACAGTTTTAAATTGACAGGATTTGAAACTTGACTTTATGGAGCAAAAGGGGAATGGGTCAAGAACATCTTGGTCTTTGAACTGAGTTTCAGTCAGAAATATTCAGGTGTTGGGGGGAGGAAAGAAAATAGGAGAGATGACAAAGATAAGGAGCTTGAGCTGAAGAAGGGAAATTGAGATGCAGAGTTATAGAAGCCTAGGAATAGCACAGTTTTAATACTAAAAAAAGGAGCCTTCACCAAATAGCCCCACTTATAATTCAGGTCCCATGGTTTCCAGTACTGTCATCTACCCAGTTACTAATCTGGTTTCTGGGGTTTGAAATAAATCTGTGTTTCTTCTACCTACATACTTAGCTCCTTTGGTAGAGAAAAATGATAGATCACACCTATTGGTTTTGGCAGTTGACGAATTCTGATTTTCTTTTTAAATTATTGATACATTACCATAAAACAACAAAACATGAATAGTCTCACCAGATCTTTGTAGCATCATCTACTGATGCTCTCTCACAAGAACCTTTTTCTAATTTTTTTTTTTTTTCATTCGCTTTATCTCTTGCTCTCAGTTCCTGGAAACTGAGCCAATGAAAAACTAAGGAGGCAGACAGAAAAAAAAAATCAAACCCCAAAACAAACCAAAAAAACTTGTTATTTAGACAACATGAGATAATGATGTGTTGGCCTATACTGCCTATTACGTACCCAATTGTGCATGCCATTTAGTACTCTGAAATAACAAACTCTAATTAGTGCACAGGGATGGAAGAGTGGAAAGCAGAATCACAAAGTCTGGGGAATCTGAGGGTATTGTCATCAGTGAGTCTTCACTGCAGATTTCACTTTTCTTGTGAAAATAATTTCTTGTTTTAATAGTAAGAAAGATGCTTTTCGTGTCAAGTTCTCATTCAAAGATGAGAGACTACTGGTTAACTGCTTAAATAATATTATTTTTATTTAAGTTGATGAAAAATCATCTTTTAAAAATCCAATTTAAATCAAAGTTTTTGTCATTAATCAACTAAATATGAGCTAAAAATGGTGGAAAACTTAATTAAAAGAAGAGATAACTACATTCCTGGGTAGTTTTAGCATCAGACTTATTGTCTTCAAGAAGGGAATTAATTAAATAGCTGCTTCAAAACATTTATGATATGATCTGTTATAGAAAAGAAACCAAAAGTGAGACAATGGGATAAATTAAAGCTGTGTTTATATCATTAATAGAACATTATATTTAATATCACATATTGAAAATTCCCTACTTTATTTATTAGTAATTGCCTTTTATTTGTGCACATAGAAAGTGAGTGCCCAGATTCATGGTGAGAGGGATATGCGGGCTGAAAATGTATATTTAGTGTTGTAATTACACGCATCTTTAAAGTGTGGTATTCTCCATTTTGGGCTATGAAAGCAAAGCAAAACAACAGGTTTGGAGTGGAAACTGACATGCAGTCTGACTTACACAAGAGCAAGAGAAAGAATTTGTGGTAAGCAAACCAACTGCAAACACTGAGAGTTATAATAATATATATTAAAATAATTATTTTATGATTTTTATGCTAAGTCAAAATATTTGCTATATGTTTAATTTCCTAATAATATCAAAGAGGGATATTTCCATGTTTGTTTGAAGAACACATTCATTAAAAGAGGTTGGAAAACACTACTGGAATAATATCTTTTTTGATATTTGTGACTCAAACTGGTTTTGGAAACAATCCCTGGCATAGAGGGAGCACTCAATAAATATTTGTTTAATAATTGGGCTACAAAATGACTTAATCTTACTGAATCCTGCTTTCCAGTGATTAGCTTTTGTACTGTCTCCAATGTATTTATTTTATCATCATAGTAGAGCAGACTATGAAACCTTATATAGAGAGATATTGTAGAAAAATGCGAGGAAACATTTTGGGGATGGGAAGCTGGAGTATATAATTTTATTTAAGCCTTTACATTGAGATTTTGGGAAGACCATTTATTAAAAAACATTGGGCAATAGAAAAATAGCAAGCTTGGGAGCTACAGAGCTTATGAGAGCAATAATATTTGTGGTTGAATTTATGCATTAGAACACTGGTTTCCAGACTTGTTCAACTGGAAGACAGGTGAAAGCTTTGCTGCTCTGGTTGACTTAGGGCTAAGGTGTCTTTTTTTTTTTTTATTTCGGCATATAATGGGGG